>JAVSBV010072272.1:0-23512 GCA_033117975.1 Parotocinclus spilosoma
CATCCAGTGAGTAAAGCGTTACAGTAATCCAGTCTCGAGGTTATAAATGCATGAACCAGTTTCTCAGCATCTTGAAAGGAAAGAATATTTCTAAGTTTAGCGATGTTACGTAACTGAAAGAAAGCAATTCTTGTGATGTTGTTAATGTGCACGCCAAGGACGAATCAAGTTTTTTACAGTTGGACTGGCCGTTACCGAACAACCGCCCAGGCTTAGAATAGATGGAAGTTTCATGTAAAGCATCTAGAAACATTTTTTTTCCGTGTTTTCGTGTTTTAAGTGGTTTAAAGCGGATGTATTTGTGTGTGGTAGATAACTTTATTCCGTGTTTATGGAACTAAGCGCGCTAAGAGAATTACATGTTGCTCCTTACCGATTAAGTGTGTGTGATAGTATTATTTTTAGTAGTAGTAGTAGTATTAGTATTATTTAAGTATAATGGTCAAGAAAGTTAAAAGTGTGTGTCTATTTACATTGTGCTGTGTAAGTAAGTCCAGGAAATACTTTGTGGTATTTATTTAGAAGTGCATTTCATTTACCGTACATTATTGACCAGAGTGACTACTGTACCATGGAAAAGGGAAATGAAGGAAATTATGATTCGAAAATGTTTATGCTATGATTGATGTTATAATGTTCTGTGGTGTGTTTAATGACCACTAAGTAGAACCAAAGGGCAATGTTCACATGTAGTTTTGTGTGAGAGCAGTTAATCAGTTTGAACAGGCATTTCTGACAAGAAAGCCCCGTAGCATGGGAAGAAAGCCCCGCAACACAAAGTTCAATGATTGTACTTTCCCCAGTTTGCACAAGACTACTTGTACAGCAAGCTAGTTATTACTATTGCAATGTTGCGCTTATGTCGATGAAAATCATGTTAGGTGCCTTTTACTGTTTCTGTTAAATTACAAAATGGGTGATGTTTAAAGGCTTTCCCTTAAAGGTTGAATAATTATTTTCTGTGAATTTTTTTTATTCTTCCGGTCTACAGTAACATCAAAACAAACGTTTTGAAGAGTAAGGTTTCAGTGGCTTGTTCCATTTGCTTGGACAAGAACTTGCCTGCGTCTCTGATACATGTTTACATTAACAAGAACAAAAGGCATTCTTCATTGTCACACAACTACACATGTGCACAATGCAAGTTGGTTGGTAGTGCAACTGACATTGAAAGACTTTGCATCGTCTCAAGGATTAAAGGTGTTTAAAGCTGTAAGTGAATGTAAACTCATATGTGGACATTAACAACACAAAATGCATTCTGCATCAAAAACCACACATGTGCACAATGCCAGTTGGTAATGTAACTGAGATACACTACTTTTCAGGCCATTTCTGCATAGTCTTTAATGCTGTTAATGAATGTAAACTGTTGTACCGTTTAATGGTTCACAAACTACTCATCCAGAACTACTACATACTACTGCACACTGCTCTGATACGTTTTGGCTTGTTTGTCTATAAACTTTCTTTCACAGAAGCATACAGAGCATTGTGGTGCTCAACTTCTGCTGACTTCTGCTGCTGTTTTACTAAAACCATGAAAAGATCTGGCTTAGTGACATTTTAGTCGTGATCGTTCGTCAGTTGTCATCCAAATGCACTTTGCCTAACATTAACATTTATTTCTGTGATTTTTTTTGTTCTTTTTCCGTTGTACACAAAGCTCCATGAACATCAAAACAATGGTTCAGTGGCTTACTCCATTTGCTTGGAAAATAACTTGTCTGTAATACGTTTTAGCTTGTTCAGTTAGCTTCTGATAAGTGGCAACAAAATTCAGTATATTTGGCTCTAGTGTCACAAATTTTGGCATGCACCCTTGGGTGACATGCAATGCCCTTGTGTACCCCGAGGCACCTGACAGAAGCCCCGGAGACTGTAATTCAGCCATATATTGATAAACATCTTCAAAATGTGGCCAGCTTGGTTTTGAGGTCACCTTAGCTCCATGGAAGGGACTCATGGAAAAATATTCAGCATTATTAGCTCTACTTGCAGCTGGATCCCATGGAAGGGCAATGAGTGAAATTCGGTCAGTTTCGGTCAGGTAAAAAAATATTCAGCATGCTTGGTTCTTCTTGCCAATAGATGGGCAATGACTGTAATTTAGGCAAATTTCGAACTACAGCCTCGAACAATTTGGCATGTTTGGACTAAAGATGAAATACAATGCACTTGAGTACCTCAGGTCCTTTGAAGGAGGCCAAAGGCTCATGGCATAGAATAGACTATAATTCAGTCAGTAGGTAAGAAGAGCTAAGCATGCGCAACAAAAAATATTCAGCATGCTTGTCTCCTCTTGCCCCTGGAAAAGTAGTGACTGTAATTCAGGCATATTTTGACGTACCTCCTCCAAATTTTACATGGCTTGTTTTGCGGTCATCTTGTGGCATGGTTGGGCTTGCGGTCACCTTGAGGGGACATATGATACCATTGTGTACGTGTGGGGTTGCCGCAGGCGATGGGGCATAACCAGGAGATGTGGAAGGTGGGGTGGACCCTCATGTTATCTTTGAGATCCAGTCTGTATGCCACCGGGTTTATGCGCCTTACCACTGGCCTGGGCAGAAGGTGATGGCCGGCTGTCGCTTTCGGTCTGCCTGCCGCTTGGCCTTCCTTTGAGACGCTCTGAGGCGCTGTGTTGCTATTTGCCAAGCCGTGCGGCATCGCTGAACGTGTTGGGCCAGTGAGGGGACCTCGATGTCGGTCTCCTGCTCGGGATAAAGGGGCGGGGGGTAGCGGGGAGTGCTAAAAGGTGTTGTGGGCGAATTCTGCCCTTTAGAAGTTTGTCTGACCACGTGGCAGGGTTACCGGCGGTCAGGTATCCTAACATCTTGCCAAGGTCCTAGATGACCCTTTTGGACTGGCTATTAGATTCAGGGTGATAGCCCAAAGTGAGGCTGGCCGTAGTCCCAATGGCGCGACAGAATGCCTGCCAGACTCGGCTGACGAACTGGGGGCCCCAGTCGGACACTATGTTCGTTGGGAACCCGTGAATGCGGACTACGTGCTGAAGGATGGCTTGAGCTGTCTCCAGGGCTGATGGGAGCTTGGTCATGTGGATAAACCGAGCAGTCTTGGAGAAGCAGTCTACCACAACCAGCACGGCGGTGAAGCCCTTGGATCGGGGCAAACCGGTGACGAAATCCATCGCCAGGTGGGACCAGGCTCGTGAGGGTATGGGAGAGGCTGCAGAAGTCACTGGGGGCACTTCCGACCTCTTTTGTTGGCGGCGCATATATGGCAGTCACGGATGAACGCCTGACAGTCGTTGACCATTCTGGGCCACCAAAAGCAACGCCACACACAAACTCCAGGGTCTTAGTGACCCCAGGGTGAGCAGTAAGTTGGAAGGCATGTCCCCACTGTAGTACCTGGTCACGCACAGACGATGGCACGTACAGTTTGCCAGGTAAACATTCATCTGGTCTTATCCAGGTTTCAGTAAGACAGAGTGTGTGTAAGTGTTTATCAGTAATTAGTTTATATTTATAATCACTGCTTTGTTTGTTTGCTAATGTTAAGTTATCCTAGCTTAAGCTTAAGATTATTATTTTCACAAGAGCTATCTGTGTTTACCCTAATAAAGCAAACTTTTTGGGTGCTTTTAGGCTTAGGGCAGATGTGGGTAACAGTTGGTTAAGCCTAGTTGCCTGCTGCCTGACCCCTGTTCTGGATTGTCAGCCCCTAACAAATCCTGTCATAAGCCTATGGGCAATACTACAGGGGATGAGTGCAGCACCTTCCTGGGTGGGATGGACACCGTCCTGTCCTAAGTGGCCAGGCTTACACTCAAAACTAGACCAGTTGCCTATAAAGCCCACGTTGTTTTTAGAGCACCACTTGGACAACCAGCAGTTAAGTGACCACAACTTGCTAAAGGCCTGGTCACCTCGCCACATTGGGATGGGGCCAGAGCTCACTACTGCATCGGACGTTGCCTTCGCAACTCTGATCACCTCTACAAAATTAGCCTTAGTAACTTCCGACTGGCGAAGGTGTATATCGTTAGCCTCTACATTAATAACCATCTTAAAGAATCTACGGCTCTGAAGCTCACTAAAACTCCCTAGTATGTCCGGCACTCTGGCTCCAGGGATACATAAAACCCTAGCTGCTGGTGTCCCTAGAGGGGTAGCTAGTTTCACGTGTCTCAGAATAGAATCACCAATGACCAGAGCTCTTTCAACAGGCTCCTCAGTGGGTGTTTCACGGAGGAGGGTAAACCGGTTGGACACGTGAACGGGTAAAGAGTGGTGATCTGGTGGGCTAGCCCTACGAGTATGTCGCCCGAACCGTCACCAACTTGCCCTGCTGAGGGCACTAACTATGCCTGTGGCATCCAGACTTGCTAAGCTAGAATCTGAGCTTCTCTTATGTCTGGATGCGCACCTCTAACACTACAATCTTCTTCGTCAGACTAATTACAAGCCTACACCTATCACAAACAAAATTTACAGTAATGACAGAAGAAGAATAGCTAAACATGCCACACTCAGCACAGGGAACAAGTGCAACAAAAGCCATGCTACTGCTACTTCAATTAATTAATTAAATGTACTTAGCTTCGGATGAGGTTGTGGGTTGATGATTTAAGATGTGAGCACAGGTGATTCAGCTGAGTATAGTAGACTTCTAGCTGTAGATCCTCATACACTGGAGTCGGAGGTCCAACACAGTGCAGATTAAATCGCCGATGGAAAATCAGTAAAAGTCACCATAATAGTTACCTGTAAAGAGAAAACTGGGAAACGGCTGTAGAAAGTAGAAAATAAATTAGACTACAGCAAAGATAAAACCAAAAGTAAATATGATTAGGTGATTCGCTAACGACTATTAAACAAATAAGCAATACTAATAAACAAGCACAGAGTAAGAACCAACTGTGAGAAGAGTTATTAATTTACAACTGTAATGAAGACGAAGCCGAAATTTAATGGATACTGGAGCTCTGCTAAAGGCTAATAAACAAACACACTATAGACACAAGCCAGACACCCGTAAACTTTCTAAAAAAATGGCAGAAACAAATAATTGACCGGTAACAAGAAGGAAGACAGTTAAGTTGTTAAAGTATCAACCAATTCGATAATATATAGAATAATATTAATGTAGTTGGGAACAACAAACTGCTAGGAGCTAGTAATGTGAGTGCAAGAGCGAAGAGCGGGCATGGGTATTAGACCCGGTCAGGTGTGGGTCTGAGACTTTGTTGGCTCTGGCAGGGTGCAGTTCCAAGACACAGTTGGTTCAAGTCAGGTGTGGGTCTGAGACCCAGCCAGTTTTGGCTGGATGAGGGTCTGAGGCCCGGTTGGTTCAGGATGGACGATTCTGGTCCGGTGTCGGTCCAAGACCCAGTGTGGTCGTAGCCTGGTGCAATACCCAGTCGGTTCTGGATGGGGGTCTGAGACTTGGTCGGTTCAGGATGGCCACAGGCCCGAGTCACGGTCGGTTGTGGTCAGGTGCCGGTCCGATACCCAGGGCTTCTGGTCAGCCACGTGTTTGAGACACGGTCAGTTCTGGTTGGGCTCAGGTCAGAGACCCAGGGTCTGAGACACATTGTTTCTGATCAGGCTTGGGATTAAGTCCCATTCCATTTTGAGTGAGAGAGAGAGAAATCTAAATCAAAAAGTTATTTTACATCCCACGTATATTTTAAAACTATCTACATGCAATCAGGAATCCATCCAAACACTGCTGTTCTCCAATATTGTTTACATACGCAGCCATGCGCACATATGCGTTAGGAGACTCACCGCGGCTCCTCGTCCGTCCCGCCGTCGTCCCGGTTTAACATTACATTTAACATCCCGGGGCATTTATCGCCGACGGATGGGTAAGGGGGGAACCCCTGAGGTTATTTCGTTCTGAGGGAATTATTATCAGGGTTTTACCAAGGCTTAGCCTCCGTTCGCGTATTCCCCGAGGTTCATTCCGCTCAGCTGCGTCTACCGATTTGGGACGCACCCGAAGCGGCTCTTACTCGCGCCTGTTGCGCTTTTGAGCTCACACTCGGCCTCTGCCGTTTCGGAGTCACACTGCGTCTGCCAATTTGGGACGCACCCCGAAGCCGCCTTTCTCCTGCACTCTTAGTGCTCTAAAAGTCTCACCCTCGCCCCCCAGCACTTCGGAGGCACAGAACGTCGCCTGATTTGGGACGGGCCCCGAAGTGGCTTATTTATTTTTGTACCTTGGAGAGCCTTTTGCTCTACCTCCTTTGTTTTCCCCGGTTTTGTCCCCTACGTCGCATTAACCCCCTTCCCCGCATCCTTGGGTCCTCTGTCTGTACCACAACAGAACGACGTGGCCAATAATGGACCCAGCGAAACGAGACGGTCCGCCTCCAGGGTGAGGCTATAGGGCGCAATGAAGTGGCTATAAAACGGCTGATGGCACGCCTGGCCCAAGCTACTGTAGCCGGTACTCCCCCCATTGTTCCCGGCCCCAGCGCCCCAGTAGAGACCCCGTTGCCACCACCGGAGCGTTTTGCTGGTGATCCCAGCAAATGTCGGGGGTTCCTCTTACAGTGCAGGCTCATTTTTGAGCTGCAACCTTCACGCTTCCCCTCGGTGCGTTCCAAAGTGACATACATGATCTCTCTGCTTTCGGGGAAGGCCCTGGAGTGGGCCACCGCGGTTTGGGAACAGAAGGATCCCGATTGTGCCACTGAGGAAGCTTTTTCCACCGCCCTCAAAGAAACCTTTCTTCACCCCTCCGGGAGGAGCCAGGCAGACTCCTGCCTGGTGGAAATTACCCAGGGCGACCGCCCGGTGGCGGACTACATTGTTGAATTCCGCACCCTGGCAGCCGAGGCGGGGTGGGAGGAAGCTCCTCTCACCGTCCTCTTTCATCGGGGCCTCAATGAGGTCCTTAAGGACAAACTCGCGTTCCGAGACCCCCCCAACCTCCCTCGCTGCCTTTTACCAGCTAGTGGCGTCGCTCGACACCCGCCAACGGGATGCTATGTGCGAGTAACGTTCCTCCTCCCGAGGTGGCGACCTGCCCCGGTATCGTCCCGGTCCCGTCCATGATCTCCTTCTCCAGAGCCTATGCAGTTAGGTGGCACGAGCTCCGCCAGGATCGGCAAGAAGGGACGCTCGTCAAACTAAAGGCGTGCCACCGGGAAAGGGCCCCGGTGTCACGCGCCCATGTCGCCCCCGAACACGGCCTCTGCCTTGAGGCGTCTCTGGCCTGGCAGGACAGGTCGGTGAGCATGAGAGTCTGTATAGACTCAGGTTCAGCTTCCAACTTCCTTGACGGGAGGCTGGCTCGACGTCTCGCCTCTGGTTTCACTTTCGACCCACATAGCCATCTGTGGAGTCGACAGACGGCGGCTCAAAGGGGGCCCCATTACCCACCAGACCTGCCCACTTCTCATTTCTCTGGGCGATCACCAGAAGCGTGTTGCGTTCCTCATCACTCAGGCCCCCCAGATGCAAGCGGTTCTGGGCCACTCCTGGCTTAAAGCCCATAATCCGACCATCGATTGGTCCTCGGGGTCCATCTACGGGTGGTCCCCCAAGTGTGATTCGGCTTGTCTGCTCCGGGGACACACCCCTTCGCCCAGTTCTCCTAACGAAACCCCAGAGGACCTTTCTCAAGTCCCTCGGCACTACCACGACCTGGCGGAGGTCTTCAGCCGTGCTACGGCTCAGGTCCTACCTCCCCATCGCCCGTTTGATTGCGCCATCAACCTCCTGCCTGGCACTACCCCGCCCAGGGGGCACCTCTTCTCCCTTTCGGGTCCCGAACACAAGGCCATGGACGAATATATCGGGGAAGCCCTCAGACAAGGCTTCATCCGCCCCTCCTCTTCTCCAGCCGGGGCCGGGTTCTTTTTTGTCGGCAAAAAAGACTGCACCCTTCGCCCCTGCATCGATTATCGGGGTCTCAACGCTATTACCATCAAGGACCTCTACCCCTTGCCCTTGATGGCCATGGCCTTCGAGTCTCTTCAGAGGGCGCGCGTGTTCACCAAATTAGACCTGCGTAACGCGTACAACCTCATCCGAATGGGAGATGAATGGAAGACGGCCTTTATCACACCTAGTGGGCACTACGAGTATCGGGTCATGCCCTTTGGCCTGATGAACGCCCCGGCCGTCTTCCAGCGCTACCTGAACGAGGTGCTCCGGGAGGCACTGAAACACTACGCGTACGTCTACTTGGATGACATACTCGTGTTCAGCCCCACCCCAGAGGCCCACATCAAACACGTGAGACGGGTTCTTCAGCTTCTACTGCAACACCAACTCTTTGTGAAAAAATCCACCTTCCACAGGTCGGAAGTCTCATTTTTGGGTTTTGTCTCTCAGGGGGCACTGCACATGGATCCTGGCAAGGTCGTAGCCATTAAGGCCTGGCCGATCCCTACCTCAAAGCGCCAGGTACAGAGGTTCCTGGGCTTCGCTAACTTTTTTCAAAAGTTTATCCGGAGCTTCAGCTCCGTACCTGCGCCCCTCATAGACATGACCGGAAAGGTTTCTTTCCGTTGGTCCGGCGAAGCCCAGGCTTCCTTTGACCGGCTCAGAGAGCTCCTCGCCAGCGCTCCCGTCCTACGTTTACCCGACCCTAAAGAGCCGTTCATTGTGGAGGTGGACGCCTCCGAGGTAGGGGTGGGAGCTATCCTTTCTCAGAGACTCCCTCCGGACAGGGGTATGCACCCATGCGCCTTCTTCTCACACCGGCTGACTTCAGCCGAACGCAACTACCCGGTGAGAGATAGAGAACTGTTGGCCATCAAGCTGGCTTTGGAGGAGTGGCGGCATTGGTTGGACGGATCCCGGCACCCGTTCGTGGTGTGGACCGACCACAAGAACCTGGCATACATCCAGCAAGCCAAAAGGCTGAATGCCCGGCAGGCGTGCTGGCCACTTTTTTTTGGTCGGTTCCACTTCACTCTGTCATATCAGCGGGGGTCCAAGAATATGAAGGCTGACGCCCTCTCACGCCGTTGGGAACACGATAATGCCCAGAGCCAACAAGAGCCCACCTTGCATGCTGGTCAGATCTTGGCCATAGTCAGGACAGTTACACGGACCCAAGCGGCCATAGTCAGGACAGTTACACGGGCCCAAGCAGCCGAGCCAGACCCGGGAGGCGGTCCCCCGGACAGACTCTTTGTACCATCATCCGTGCGCGACCAGGTACTGCAGTGGGGGCACTCCTTGCAACTCCTGGCTCACCCTGGGGGCACTTGGACCCTAGAGTTCATCAGGCGGCGCTTCTGGTGGCCCAAAATGGCCTACGACTGCCAGATGTTTGTCCGCTCGTGCTGCGTCTGTGCCACAAACAAGAGTGGACGAGGGTGTCCCCAGGGCCTGATTCAACCCCTCCCTGTTCCCCCCCGACCCTGGTCACACTTGGAGATGGATTTCGTCACAGGCTTGCCCCGATCCAAAGGATGTACTGCAGTGCTGGTAATAGTGGACCGTTTCTCCAAGGCTGCCCGGTTCATCCCCATGGCTAAACTCCCCTCAGCCCTGGAGACGGCCCAAGCAATCCTTCAGCACGTGGTCCGTTTGGGGTTCCCACGGATATAGTCTCTGACCGGGGCCCCCAGTTTGCCAGTCGGGTCCGTCCGGGGTTCCCACAGATATAGTCTCTGACCGGGGCCCCCAGTTTGCCAGTCGGGTCTGGCAGGCCTTCTGCCGAACCATGGGAGCTACGGCCAGCCTCACCTCAGGTCATCACCCCGAGTCCAACCGACAATCTGAGCGGGTCATTCAGGACCTCAGACAAATGCTGAGGTCCACAACACTTATTTACAGCTGTGGTCGTGATTTTCGTCTTTTTGATGTTCAGATGCAGGCCAACTTTCTTGCTTTCGCATGACCATTTCGGCATAGAGGTTGAAGCGTAGGAGAGACAGAATGCATCCTTGTCGTGTCCCTTTACTGATTTTCATCCATTATGAACCCGTATGTTGTTCTTACTTTGGCTTGGTTGTGATATAATGACTTTATGAGGTCGTTCAGATGTGGTGGAAGTATTTTCATAGTTTGGCCTTCGAGTAATAGATGAAGCAGATGTATAGTTTTTGTTTTTTGTCTGAATCCAGCCTGTGCCTCAGGCAGTTCCCATTCGATGGTTTGGGTTAGACAATTTTGGATGATCTTAAAGAAAAATTTTGCTGGCATGTGGAATCAAGGCGATCGTTCTAGAATTTGCACAGTCCTTCGTGTCTTTTTCCTTGTCTCCTTTACTAACTGACTTGAGTTCGATCCACATGATGTTCAATATGATATATGACATATGATGTTATCGAATAGGCCTACTGTGTATTTTCTCCAGCGCTTGCAGATTTCTTGTTGGTCATGTAGCTCTTGTCCGTTGGATCCTCGTATTATTGCTTGTTGTGCCATAAATTATGTCTTTGCCTTCCTCACATGTTTATGAAGCTCCCTTTTGTGGTCCTTCCTTTGCGTTTATTTCATTTGACATTCCAATATTTCTTTGTCTCTCCTGGCATTTTCTTTAAATGCAAACAGCATAAACCCAAGATATTTCATGTTTTTTATGGTCAACTTTATTTCATTTTCTTAATTAAACATCCATAGATCCAGAGCTCATGGCTTCCATTTTTTTACTTCTCTGGGCTCTTAATGTATCTATGGACGCTGTGTCCATATCACTTAATGGAAAAGAAAGCATTTAATAGGTTTGAGTGGTCATATTTACAATTTAAAAAAATATTTTTGTGATAGATTTAGCGCCTGGAATAAATCCACGTAGAGCAACCCACAATTTTGAATATGTGTAAATTGATTCATTTCTGAAAGAGTTAGAGAGTGAGGCACTTTGTCCTTGTATTTATTCAATCTGGCAAGCGAGCCTTTTGTGGCGGTCATACAAGTGAGTGCAGAAATCTTTGGAAAACAGAGCATATAATCTCATTATATGCTCTGTCTATCATATACCTGACTAATCCAAGGTGGTGTGATTGCTTGGTGGGCAGCACTTTTACCTGGGTTTGATCCAAGGTGTAGCCATCTGGATTCTTGATGTCTTACTCTGGGTACTCCGGTTTTCTCCCACAGACATGATGGTTAGGGTATTTGGAGTTTCTAAAGTGCCTTTAGCATGAGTGTGTGTATGAATGTGCGAGTGTATTGGCCATATAAAAGACTGACCCCCTTACTAGGGTTGTTACCTGTATTGCCTAACAATTTGTCTTTATGACAAATTTGTAAGTACATTGGAATATAAAATTTGTAGAGCCAAAACTCTTGTTTGATTTAGCTGTACTTATCTCTTCTATTTCGTCTTTTCTTCTCTCCTCCCTCTAGTGCAGTTGACTCTACCTGAGGGGGTGAGGCTAGAGCAGGAAGTAATGGTCTTTGACCAGACAACCAAGAAGCAAACAATCCTTAATGTATTTTGTTATTCCTGATTTAGAGAGAAGTTTTCGTTACCTTCTGAGCAATGTATGCTCTGTTGTTTTCACGTTTTCAATAAATGTTGCAATATTTTGGACTTTACTTTTCTCAACCTTTTTCTTAACTTGGAAGTTGGAATCAGACTCTTCAGCTTGGCTACCAATACGTGGTTATTAATAGGACAAAAAATAACCACAAAGTTATTATAAAGTTAATTCAACAAAATCTAAGCTGTGCTTATTGTATGCCTATTGAGCTAGTCAATTTAATTAATTTCTATAATATAAAATAAAGGGAACACTAAAATAACACATCCTATGTATGTAATGCAATATTCCAGGTGACAATCTTTATTCATTAAATAGTGGAATGAGAACAAAACAACATAAAAGTAATAAATGTAAATAAAATTATTATTCCACAGAGGTCTAGATTTAGAATCATATTCAAAATAAATGAGGAATGCATTTAAAAGCAAGTTAAAATGATTCTTAGTAATGTCTAAGGCCCCCACATGCCTGTATGACCTTCCTACAACACCTGGGCATGCTCCTGATGAGGCGGTAAATGTTCTCCTGTGGGATCTCCTTCCTGACCTGGATTAAAGCATCAGTCAACACATGGACAGTCTGTTGTGCAACGTGACATTGCTGAATGGAAGGAGACATGATGTCCAAGATGTGCTTGATTGGATTCCGGTCTGGGGAATAGGTAGGCCAGTCTATAGAATAAATGCCTTCACCATGCAGGAACTGCTGACACACTTCAGCCACATGAGCCCTAGCATTATCATGCACCAGAAGGAACCAAGGGCCCACTGCACCAGCCTATGGTCTCACAGTGGGGCAGAGGATCTCAACTGGTTTCTAATGGTAGTCAGGCTGACTTTGAGATAGAACATGAAAGGCTGTGTGGTCCTCCAAAGAAATGCCTCCCATTTCTGATCCACTGCCAAACGGGTCATGTTGGAGGAATTTGCAAGCAGCAGAACATTCTCCATGATGTCTTCAGACCTGCTCTTATACGTGAAGAGCACATGGCGCCAATGGCGAATCTGCCAAGCTTGGTGTTCTTTGGCAAATGGCATTTGCCCTGCACAGTGTTGAGCTGTAAGCACAAGCCCTACTAGTGGATGTTGGGTCCTCCTAACACCCTAATGAAGTCTGTTTTTGACAGTTTAAGCAGAAACGTGGGTATTAGTGGCCTGCTGGAAGTCATTTTACTGGACTTTGGCACTACTCTTCCTGTTCCTCCTTGCACAAAGGAGGAGGTAGTGGTCCTGTTGCTGGGTTGTTGCCCTCCTACGGCCCCATTCACATCTTATCGCATCTTCTCCATGCTCTGGACACAGCAAACCTTCTTACCACAGTTAGCATTGGTGTGCCATCCTTAAGGAGTTGCACTACCTAAGCAACGTCTGTGGGTGGTAGATTCCACCTCAATTAAAATGCAAACGTGACCAAAACATCAACCAGAAAGGATGAGAACAGAGAAATGGCCTGTGGTTGATTTGATTGACAGGTTGATTTCACAGAAGTGTGATTGATTTGGAGTTACATTTTTGTTTAAGTGTTCCCTTTATATTTTAAGCAGTGTATTTCTCACTTTACCTGCCAGTATAGAATACATTTAAATATCTGTAAATTAATGTGTTTCATACACTTAAAAATTAGTTTAAAAATAAATTATGCTCTGCTTATTTACACAGGCTTTTGGTTAGATTTATACTGGGATGTAAGGTTTTGCGACTGTGGTGGCCTACTGGTTAATGTACTGGACTATGGACCAGAAGGTCCAGGGTTCAAATCCCTCCTTTGTCACAGTTGGGTCCCTGAGAAAGGCCCTTAATCCAACAATTGCTTGGAGTGCAAGACTGTATTAACTGTAAGTGGCTCTGGATAAAGGTGTCTGCTAAATGCTCATGTTGGCTCTTGCCCCTTGGCTGTTACCTTCTGGTTATAATTAATGCTGCCGGAGTTTCAAACTACATATGGCATCAGTGATTGTTAATAGACTTCTAACCAATAAGCAACTACATTTTTTCTTTTCTCTCCGAGTTGATGTTTCTGTAGCAGCTCCAGCACCACACATTTAGAAATCGAGTTGGTTTATTACGTAAATGAGATGCAAACTCAATTATTGTGACTCAGTGGCAAGTGACATATCCACATGGGTGAACAGAAGCATGTCAAACTGGATGAGAGTGCCTCACACATTGACTGTTCAGTAGGGTGTTTGATCACCCAAGAATTCCAAAACACGCTGACACTGTTGGGGAATGGACAGGATCAGATTGTCCAGCAGTTCTTGGGATCCTCCACCATTCTTGCTCCAGGTGCAACTTCCAGCTCGATAAGTGTTGTGGCATTGGACGGTTTTGCCAGACTTCTTCCCAGTACATCCCAAACAGTGGGATTTCGGTCTGGATAAAGTAAAGGCCAGTTCCTGCATTTGCTTTCTGCCTCCTGGCATGTTGTTAACGAGCTGCGCATAGTGGGACCTTGCATTATCGTCCATGAAAAGAAAGTTTTTTTCTGACAGCAGTCAGCGATCCATTTTTTACGTTGTGGATCTCGGTATGACCAATAATGTGGATGCCAGGCCAAACTATGCTTCCACCACCACCACTGAAGGAGTCCCTTTTACTCATGAAAGCTTTTCTCCCCTGAGTCATCAGAGAAGAGGACAGTTGACCATTCATCACTCTGTTGCATTGCTGCACCTGCTCTTTTTTGCCAATAGGGTCAACAGTTTTGCATAATTGCAAAAAGTTCTATCTTTGTGAAGGTATTTAACACAGCCTAACGATATTATAAAGTTACTTGCATGGCGGGTACAGTTAAAACCTGAGAGGCTTTAGTTGGGTGTTGGGAAAAAAGTGTTTGCAGTCCTGATAAAGTGTATTTTCAAAATATTAATTTATTGATAAAAAAGAAATTCTCCCTTTTTACATCCTTGGTGTATTATCAATAAAAATGTTAAATTATCAGCTAGAAAATTCAAAATAGACTTACATTTTTCCTAGATATAGACTAGTGCTCAAAGCTCTTTGTACATTGATGTACATGTAGCAAAATGTGTATAATAACAAGAATGCAGCTCAAAGAAAAAAATACATTTGAGTAAAACTTCTATTAAAGCACATACAACTGTCATATAAACTGCCATTTTTACATGTAATATATATGGAAACATAAACAAAGATATGCAGGTTGGTAAAAAAAAAGGAAAAATACCGGAGTGGAAACAAGGAGTGAATGCAGTCCAATATCAAGCTTTCTTGATAGAACAGAAACGGTAATCCCGTAATTGGATTTGGAATTCAGACTGAATATTACTATTACTGTCAAACAGCTGTTGAGACTTAAGTTTTACAGTGTATGAACACATAATTATCACAGTAACAAAGTCTGGAGATAAATACACTGTGCAGTTCATATTCAAATGTTTAGAGCAATTTCATACAGTGGAGTTGGAAATACATCTGCTCCTGTCTTTGATAAATGTCTGCAATCACATAACTAATGTTTTAGCATTGAAAAAGACTCCAGAAACAACAATGACTAAAATGAATGTGAGTCACTCTTTAACATCGTCCTTCAAATGAAGCACAAAAACATTGAATATACCACTCCAGAAAAAGTTACTGGAGAAAAAATATATATAAAGTTTATCTGTGGTCACATAAGCACATTTCAGGTCTAGTTACCTTGATTATCAAAGCAAAAAAGGGTAGTTCAATCCATGATGAGACTACATTTTTAACCACAAAATAAGCATTCAAATTGAAAGGTAGTAGTATAATGAATGATGTTATTTCCACTTCAGCTCACCCGTGCTTAGGATCCTTTGCAGACGTTTGCTGCTCTGTCATTGCTTCTGGCACTGGAGCTGTCGACTTTGCTGCATTTCTGCTCCTTGTTGCTTGTGCAAGACATCCCTCCAGAGCTAACAGATGCCTCAAAGGAACCCAGTGTCTCAGACCACAACAGGGCACCCTTAAAGTGGTTGCTAGTCATAAATACCCCATTGTTATGGTCAGTAGGACTGGGGTTTCTATCACCTGTGCTGGTGCCCATGGATTTGGAAATGACCTTAAGTTTGTTTGAAGTTGACTTGTCTTGATTCTTCTTGCAAGACACATGTCTATTGTGCTTGAGGAAGAATTCACAAGATTCCTGCAGGACAACCCTACTCACATGGATGGGGCTGTAAGAAAGAGTGAAAGAAAGAAAACAGGTCATTGCTGTAACCACTGCTGACCAATGCAAAATATATGAAATGACTTTCTTATCCCAGAAAGTAGTTTGTTATATTTCTACCCATCATGTGAACTACACAGTAGATGAACTCTGTGCACCTGAATCCCAGATGCATACCTACCAAATGGTAACAGCACCATTAAGACAAACTGCAACAATCTATCAAATTAAAACCACTGGTGTTGCTGTTATTTTATGTAGGTAAGAAGTAGAGGTATAGGTACATAGGTCATTTTCATATGTGGAGACCCTCTCTGTCAGAACCCTAACCAGGAATCAGATGGGTTAACACATTAACTTATCTGATGCATGAGTTTTATCATGTACTATGGAGTCAGTGCACAACATCTAAAGAATCCTCCCTAAATGTACCAAGACAATATGCTTCACACATTGAAACATTATATTTTGTAGACAAAAAAAAATAAAATAAATAAATATATATATATACACACACACACATACGCACCCTCAATTCATTGCCATTCACTGCTATTTATAAAATAAAAGCTTTTACACATTAGCTAAGTGATTCTTTTAAGTATAACTAACCTTTAAGTTTCAGTGATACTTACATAAATAACCAGTTGCTGTGAAAAAAGACAAAAATAAACAGTTGTCTCACTGTTTTTGTTTTCTGCTGAAGAAGTAGGCCCACTCTGAGCAGGTCTTCTTACTGCTAACCCAAAAAACAGCTGAGATGCCCACTACTAATGTCATCAGGTATTTTAACAGGAACAGTGCTAGGTATGGCTGATTTGCATCCATGTTCTAGAAAACAAAAGACACACGTGACATCATTGAAATAAAATCTAATTTTTATGATTCAGTACAGTAGTTCATCTTTGACAGTACATTGCAAAATATTAAAAAACAGTAAAGCAAATATGTTATTATTTTCAAAATTATATTTGTGCTATTAAACAACTGTAATTTATTTATTTATAGGTTTCTAAACTGACATTGTATCAATTTATTCAACACTGTTTAGCTCTTTTAGTGCTGGTTGTAGATGTAGTTCGAACCCAGATATGATTTGGTACGGCCTCATACAGGTAAAGGCATAGGCAAGAGAAGGGGTGGGAGGGTGGGGGGTTGGTAGCGTAGCAGGGGTTGTGATGATGGGCCTAGAGTTCAACTGTATACTGTACTGTACTGTATGTACGATGATGCTTCAGCAGATAACGGAATTCATACCACTGGGCATGCAGTGCAACATGATGGAGGCAAATTCAACTTAAAGATGGCCTACAGTTCTCTAAGCTTCTCATTCTCATTCATAATCCAGCACTTTCAGTCTTTTATATAGTGCATTCTCATTTAATAAATAAAATTTTGTATTATAGAATAACTTTCTTTGATTTATCATTTGCTTATCTGATGTTTTTGTTTAATAGAAAAGATCAGATGAGCAAAAAAGATGCTTCTTTTTTTTAGCACTTTGTGTTCATCTTGAAATACAGTGTTCCCTAGTTTATGGCGGGGGTTACGTTCCAGGACCACCTGCAATAAATGAAAATCTGCAAAGTAGGGACGCTATATTTATTTAAGTATCTATACACTATTTTAGCCGAGGCACTTGCAGAACGTTTGGGTAACATCGTAGTGCTTGAATGAATTCCATCTATAATGAAAGTTTCACAAACAGTGAACACAACACCGCAGATAAAAACTTAATGTCGGCAAATAACGACTCAGGCGGCCGATGCTCTAGTGTTACTTCTCGTTTTTGATGAGTATTCATCAGCTGAGTAAATACACTATTGTAGTACGTCATATCCTACACATTGAGTAGATACAAAAGCTATTTACTGTAAATCGTCATATTTTATCATTTATAACATTGCTTTATTGTTAGAATTAATATTTTAAATGTTATACATTTTTTTATGTGAAAGTTCTGCAAAAACTTGCGAAACAGCGAAAATCCGCAATATATTTTTCCGCGAAAGATAAACCGTGAAGTGGCGAGGGAATTTTTGTGAGCAGTATACTTCAAGACTTTTGATTTGAAATAATGAAGAAAGGGAAGCAATCAGTGGCAAGTAACAAAACAAATTAGTTAGAGGATGTTTTGTATAACTGCAAAAGGTTTTTTTGTGAAGGTATGTAAGCAAGGCAAGCAAAAACTATAAATATGTTTTAGCATTTATTGATAATCTAAAAAAGTGCAAGCAGCCGTTGTTCAACAAGATAAAAAAGTGACTGTTGCTTATAAATATCCTTCAGAATAATAATGTCTACTAATACAATAAAAACAATACAAATACACTTCACAATATAAGAAATATAAATATAAAACATGCTCCATTGCATCCTTGTATGTCAAGATTGTTTAGGAGCTTCTCCTTGTCTGGGTTTGACACAAACATATGAAGTGTTGTCATACAGGAGGAAACTGTGCCCCAGGCTGTAGACCTTGGCACCACGTATACAATCTTTTTTAGATCATACTTTAAGGCAGGGTCTTTTCTCTGTGCACAAGAACTCTGAGTGACACAAATTTGAGGTGATTGGTCCAGACATAAAAAAACAAGACACAGTGAGGCAATGATATGGTGACTGGTCCAGATGCAAGCTACTGTGTTAACTTAACCACCATGTATACTTTAACACCGGCAGAAGTATAAGCAACAGATCAGGCTTTATCGACTTTATATGCAACAGAGGAAAAACTATGCAAATCTGAGTACAGCAAAGTCCCCTAGATGAAAACCATTCACAAACAATTTTTTAAAGTTGAAAACATGCATGTGCAATATACTGAGGATTTTTAAATGTGCAAAATTTACAATGATGATGGAATTTTAATGTTAAGTGTCAGAGTGGTAGTTCACATCTGTAGCGTTTGGTGGAGGCAAGCAGAACGTTGTTGTTTACTCAGCTCTAATGGTTAGCTTACCAACTGTCATGCTTGGGTAGAAAAACAGGAGCAGGGTTTTATTAAAAAACGGAACTGAGTGAGACAATGAAATTAAAACCTGGGCATACGAGTCCACATACAGTCCAAAAGAGGTGTGCATAACGGTGTGAATTGTACAGAAGCCAAAAATACTCACTTCATGTTGAGTTTGTTCCTGCTTGGTTCTTTGTTTTCTTTTTTTTATTGCTACTGTTCTTTCTATTATGTTTTTCTAGTCCTGGACTTACATTTTGAAGTGAAAGACTGGGACTGTTGGTTAATTTCCTTGCTACTTTTCCTGCCAATCAATCGCTCTCTCTGTGAATTTGCATACCTGCTTCTGATTTTCTCCTCCATCCCTGTGTCTATTTAAGTCTCGCTTTTACTCTCACAGTTTGCCAGTTTGTAGGTTTACTTAAGCTCATTACATCCTGCATCTCACTAGTTTTTGTTTTTGCCTTCTGTGACTTCTCTTTTATCTTTCTCCTAGTGCAGCATACCTTTCTTAATCTGGTTTCAAGCAATCTAGTCACTGGAACTTCCAGCTCCTTGCAGGCACCCAAACACATTTTAAAATGGTTGCAATGTATGTTACAGGAATTTCAGTTAGACCCCAGGGAACTGTATTAAACCTGTGGAAGTGTAATTTGTCACATTTATACCAATATTCAGTAAAGCCACCTCTTATGTTGGGTAAGGTTTATCTAAAGATGCAATTAAATGTTTTTCAAATATGTATTTTACATTTTTTGTACATATGTATTTTACATATTAATAATGTATTTTACATTTTTAAATTAGTGTTTGTTTCTAAACTAAGACCTTTAGTACCAAAACATCACACAGATATGCATTTACATACACATTATACAAAAAACAATAAGCCTTTTCTACAGTATTGTTTATATACAAAAATATGATCTCACTCTGTAGGAGCAGGGGATGCTGTACTCATGGCAGTGGTCACTGAGCCAAGTGTTCTCCCAGCTGGATCGATGGGCCTGCTCATAGAGGTAGCAGACCAGCAGTGTGAGCAGTGGAAGCAAATACAAGCCACTGAACACACCAATCCGTATCATGAAATTCTTCAGCTTTTCCTGGTTGTGTTCGTCATGCTGAATGACTTGTCTCACATTGTTCAGTGAAACAATTCCAGCCAAAAGGAGAGAAAGTCCAGTCAGTACACCCAGAGCTTGGGGAGCCAGGACAAACCATTGCAAGGACACCAGATCATACAATCCTACGAAACACACTCCACTGATGCCATCCCCCTCCACCTTATTGAGCACCAGAAGAATAACAGTAAGACACCCAGGGAGACCCCATGCCACTACATGGAAAAACACAGCTTTCTTCTCAATGGCCTCACAGCTCCATTTGGGCCCTGCTGCAAGGAACCAGGTAATAGTGAGTATGACCCACCAGACCATGCCAGATGTAGAGAAGAAGTAAAGCATCATGAAAAGAAATGTGCAACTTTTGCTTTGGCTTCCTTGCACTACTGTTGATATAGCACCAGGAATGCTGGATTTTCTACATGCTGCTTTGTTACCCAACAAAAATCCAATGAAGTAAATGAGAGACACAAAGCTATAGCAAATGGCATAGAAGATGATCGGGCGCTCTGGGTAGCGGAAGCGCTTCACATCAATGAGGAAAGTAAGAAAGGTAAAGACTGTGGCACACAAACCAATCACAGAGCAGATGCCGATAAAAGTCTTGGCAAACTTTATCTCGTGTGCTTTGAAGTACATATTGTCA
Source organism: Parotocinclus spilosoma (assembly GCA_033117975.1). NCBI lineage: Eukaryota > Metazoa > Chordata > Actinopteri > Siluriformes > Loricariidae > Parotocinclus > Parotocinclus spilosoma. The sequence continues at coordinate 20,307 of JAVSBV010072272.1, forward strand.
CATGGAGGTGCGCAGTCTTGAGCCCCCAGGAAGGAGGAGCCTTGACCAGGTCCGGTCTTCAACTGCAAAGGACACCAGAAGCCAAGCTCTCTAGTGTTTGATGGAATTTTGGGTGTTGTCACTTCATGTATGGGTAGGCCAGAAGATGCACCCACAGATAAGTGACATGGATCCAATCTATTGAGAAAAAATATTTGTTTGTGTCAACACAAGACATGAACCAACATTGAACAGGATACCAGTGTACAAACACACACACACACACACACACACACACACACACACACACACACACACGTTCTCTGCACTTAAAAATCGAATCGAATCTAAAGACCTTTTAAGACCTCAACCAAGGAAAAATAATGGCACAACAAAACCACAAAATAAAACATTGTATGCTTTTCTATTTTATTCAAACATATGTGTAGTGATGACGCTTTGACAGAGAATCCTGTCCCCATATGTAACTATTTAAATATGTTCAGTTAACTCTTCTGTTATATAGACAATCCCTAAAGGTTCTAGAGTCAGAGCTTTAAAAGTGTTGAACACCCAGTGGGACCAGCTCCCACAAAGATCATTTTAGACTATCATTCCCACACTCGTGAAATAAGTTTTTTTGAGTAGGGGAAGCAGTGTGACAAATAAATAAGATCACTATAGAGAGGCAACTAACACAGTAATATAATGGCAACTTAAAATGTTATGTATAATTACATATAATTACAAAATTATGACAATGAACACAATCATGAAATGTGTTTTGTGAAATTTTCCAGAAATTGCTTTTGAGTGATTACTGACCTGTCACATTGCAGCTCTGAAGGCCAGGTGATGTCAAAAGTGATCATGTCTTGGGAACAATCAGCAATGACACGCTCACATTGCTCTCTACATGGCAAAAGCACTTGTGACTGCTCGGTACACTCCGGAACAAAAGCCTGGCACAGAAACAGGTGCACATCTGGAGAGCAGCGCAGAGTAACCAATGGCATGAAGTGCTGTAAATGCAAAGACAGAAAAGTCTTGAGTGTGCAATCAGTGAAACCATATTTCAATTCACACTGACTCATCTATTTTTTATTGTTTTTCCAAATTCCAATTCCAAATTTGGGGTGGGGATGAATCGACGACAAATCAGGTAACATCATGTGACTCACTAGCAAGTTTCACATTCACTGTGTTGTTGCGGATTTTGAACATATGCAAAGAAAAGCCTGGATAAAACAAGAATAGTTTTATTCCAGGACAATATGTGGAAAACGTATTTCTGAAATGCAGAAAAAGGTGACGGAAACTTTTTTTAAAACTCACTTTCATTAAATTCAAATATTTAATAGTCAACCTGACTGAATGTAATAATTTTCTGCTAAAATTGTAAGGTAAACTTGATTAAGCACACAAGTGAATGAATGAATGAAGAGATGAATGTGTTAAAGGCAGCAGCTGCATCATAAGAGCTGCCGTGGTGAACCAACAAACATACATTGCAGTACTGTAAATGACTGTAAAGATTATTCCTCTAAAAGAGAGAGTTAAATAAAAAGCTTTTACTCTAGTTCTTTCGACAAGTTTGTTTGTGTTATGTCTCACTATATGTTATGCATCATGTTCCTTAAAAACCCAAAGAGACTTTTTAAAGACTAACTCTACAGTCTTTTAAATACTAACTCCACAAACAGTCTATTAAAGACTATCCCCATCTCAGCCCTAGCCAGTAATCTGCTAGATGTACAATTAGCCCACTACCCCTCGGCTTCTTCACCGTGCTGCAACAAAACACACGTGACTACACCCACACACACCCACACACACGCCACTCACTCAAAAAGGTCTACAATCGTCAAATCATAAAACAAAATCTGCATTGACTGCAAAAATCTTAAATATGTATTAAATGTTTTCCACTTGTAACCGTATTCATGATCTGTAAACAGCGCCCCACCAAGGTGTTTCTGACCTCAAAACCTAGCAATGATGATAGGCCTACCACTACTCAATATAATAACAAAAACAAAAACAACAACAATAATAACACCGTCCAAAGTCGGAATCAGCGATATTCACAACAAAACCAGAGGGCGAGGCGAGAAGCAGTCGAAATTCAGAAATACGGGTCATAACGAGGTAGGTAATGTGATGGTTAAATAGGGTGTATTGATGAGGAACAGGTGAGCGTAATTAGTAATCCCCAGCTGTTATGGATGTCTCTGCCAATCTGCCTGCCCCTGGTATCTTTGGATGGCTTGGGAGATCTGCTGGTGTACCTGGCTCCAGACTGACTCACTTCTCCTAAACCATGCGTCCACTGCGGGAGCGACTGAGGGTGTAGGGTCCCATGGTGCAAAGGGAGGCTGGAAGCCAAGGGCGCACTGAAAAGGTGTGAGGCTGGTAGAGGAGTGACACAGGAGTTCTGCGCGATCTCCGCCCAGGGGAGAAAGTGTGCATAGTCAGTGGGGTTATTGCCGCAGTAAAGCCTCAGGAACTTAGCGTAAAACGTACATTTTTGGCTGGTTCTCTCACATTAGTCCATTAGACTGGGGATGATGACCCAAGGTGAGGCTAACGATGACACCCAATTGTTCTAGGAACGCGGTCCACGGTCTGTATGAAGCACTTCAGGAATCTCGTAGAGGGTGACGACATTCTGAAAGAGTATTTCCGCACGTCTCGAAGGCTGTGTGCAGCTTTATTAGCGGAATGAAACGGAATGCCCTTGAGAACCGGTTCAATATGCTGAGGATGGTCGCATGGCCACAGGACGGTGGTAAATCTGTCACAAAGTCCATAGCCAGGTGGGGCCAGGTTCGTTGTGGAATGGGTAGAGGAACCAGCCGACCAGAAGGAAGCGTGCAGGGGATCTTGCTCTGTGCACAAGCAGGACAGGAAGCATGTTTTCAACCAGTATCGGGTGTCAGAAATTGGAGAGTACATGTCTCGCCTGGATGCCCAGACCGGGCAGTCAGTCCTAGAATTTGGGGGGGGAACATATATCATGTCCGGAAGGCAACCCGGTTGGGGGCAAATCCGGGTGAGGGCCTCGGAATTTTGATGCTGTGAAGATCTGAAATGCAGCATATTTAAATTCTAACATATGTCAGCGCCATGGATTTGTGGAATAATGAAAGTCTCGTAAAATAACACCAGCATTTTCGTCACATTTATAATTGATAATTTGTATGTTAAGTATTTAAATGCATCATTTA
>JAVSBV010072283.1:0-10231 GCA_033117975.1 Parotocinclus spilosoma
GTTGCTTTGAGACAATACTCTATTGTAAAAGGCGCTATATAAATAAAACTGAATTGAATTGAATTGAATTGAATATAGGAGTTCTGAAGGATCCCTGAAGGAGTTTTGAAGGTTCTCTGCAGGTACTCTTTATAAACTGTGGTGTAACTCAGTAAGAACCCTGGTAATAGCCCTGTGGGTCTGTGGAGGAACCCTCTTTATGAACTGTGGAGGAACCCTGGTTGAAACCCAAAATATCCCAGTAGTATTTTCAGTGGAACCCTGTGGCGGAACTCTGTAGAACTCCTAAAATATTCCTGTAGGATCAGTGTAGGAACTCTGGAAAAACTCTTGAGGAACTGTGGTGGAATCTGAAAGAGAATGAACCCTGAGACAGGTGGGAACATCTCACCTTAAGATCTTTAGATATTCTTTTTTACCCCTGATCTCCAAAAGTATGAGAGACTTCTACAACTTCTACTGCTTCATCATCTTCTTCATCATCATCATCATCATCGTCATCATCCTATGTGATCACACCTTCAGACATTCTCTGGTTCAGAGCCTCCAGAGCAAAGGTCACACTCCTCCTGCCTTTTCCATCTTGGCTCTGAGGTGGATCAGTTCTGATGTTCTGAAGATGTTACATGGATTCAGGAGTAAAGATCTTCTCCATGTTGATGGTGACATGATCAGCAGAAGATCCTCCTACTTCCTGTGCTGGAAACAGGAAACAAGAAAAACTAGTATTACAGTTATATACAGTTATATTTCCATGGAGACACTCCAGGTCCTGCTTCGTCTGATTTTAAAATTAGTTTTAGTTTTAGTTATTGTTCAGATTTAGATTCTCTTCTGATCAAGATTATTAGTTGTGCAAAATAACTTAAGGTTAGATCAAATCTCAGTGACGGAAGCTGTTTTATTTAGTTCTAGAATTAGTTTTAATTCTACTTCCAGTTAAGTTTTTTTTATTTAAGTTCTGGTTATGTTTTTTTATTCTAGTTCTGGTTATGTTTTTTCTCATTCTAGTTCTAGTTATGTTTTTTATTCTAGTTCTAGTTATGTTTTTTATTCTAGTTCTGGTTATGTTTTTTTAAATTGTAGTTCTAGTTCTAGATATTTTTTATTCTAGTTCTAGTTATGTTTTTTTTTTATTTTAGTTCTAGTTATGTTTCTTTTTAAAATCTAGTTCTAGTTATATCTTTTTGAATTCTAATTTTGGTTATATTTTTTTAATTCTAGTTCTGGTTATGTTTTTTCTCATTGTAGTTCTAGTTATGTTTTTATTCTAGTTCTAGTTATGTTTTTTATTTTAATTCTAGTTATGTTTTTTTTATTCTAGTTCTAGTTATGTTTTTTTTTTATTCTATTTCTGGTTATGTTTTTTATATTCTAGTTTTAGTTATTGTTTTTAAAATTCTATTTTTGGTTATGGTTTTTTATATTCTAGTTCTGGTTATGTTTTTTTTTTATTATACATCTCTGGTTTTTATTGTTTTTCTCAGACAGGTAGGTTTCCATTTTCTTTCTCTTTAATCTTATTCCATTGTGTTATGGTTTAGATTCTGTATTTGGTTCTCTGGTTCTGTTCCTGTTACTGGTTGTAGTAATGGTTCCAGTTCATTTGACTGGTTTTGGTTTTAATCTAGGTTTTAGTTTTGCTTCTGCTCCATCTGTATTTGTTTCTCTGTTTTGTCCCTAGTTCCTATCTCATTCCTATTTTGGTTCCAGTTACAGTTCAGGCATGCTGTAAAGTTTGGTTTCGGTTTATTTTAGTTCCGGTTCTTGTTCTGGTTCCTGTTTCCACTGTAATTCTGATTAAATACCCACCTGGGATACAGCTAATTCTCTTGGTTGCAGGTAAGTTCTGCCTGTTAACTGGAACCGTCAGGTAGTGGCTCATCTGTAAGACATGCCACAGAGTGGGTGTGGCTTGCGTTAGGAGGCGGAGTTTGACCTGAACAGGTGAGATTGTACCTGTGATGAGGTTCTCACCCGTCTCTCCATATGTGTCCTCTGTCTGCGGAGCTGAATCTCACGCCACTCGTCTTCGCTCGGCAGCAGTGTGTGTCTGCTGTACGAGCGTAACTGTGCTCACACACACACACGCACACACACAGTTCTTCAGTATACAGAGCAGAACTGATCATTGGTCAGATGTTTTGGTGGATCTCTCACTCTCTGTTGGGTTCTCTGAAGGTTCCTTGTCAGAACGTTTCTGATGGCTTCCTCCTGCTCCTTACTAAGCGTCATCACCCTCTTCCTCTCGCTCCTGGACACACACACAGCTTCAGAGAATGACCGACCAGTGACAGCCGACACCCTCTGGACTCGGTACTCACCTTGGAGTTCTCGTTTGGAGCGTCGTTTCAGTACCGCTTTCGGCCACTAGGAGTGCTTGTTTCCGTTCCAGCTTGTTATAGAACGAGATGAGCTGAGGTTCCTCAGATCTGTCTCCAGCTATGAGATACTTCTTCATGTAGCGCTTATTAAACCTGTTCAACCTGCGGGGGAGGGCATACACTCGGTATGATCGCTGTGAGTTACGGTTTACACCAGCGTTAAAGGACGATAAGGATGACTAACTTGTCCCTCCAGTGGTAGTGTCCATACTGCCCACAGATCCCGTCAATTCCTGTCAGGACATGCTCAATAATCTACAGGAGACACACGTTAGAAATGAACAACATGGCTGGTTATAACGTATACTCACCTTGTGCCGGGATTTCCTTCACACTACGGCCTTTGCCACGCACAAAATCACTATTTATTGCCAATCGTTTCCATCTGCTTAGTGACCCGTGCTCCATGCATCGGACGAAACATTCACCCACCGCACTGTACCACCTATTCTCAAACACCCCCCCCCCCATCACCCTCGTGCAGCGCCATCAACAGGGGGATTGAATTTACTACCACCTTAAACTCAAGACGTGATATAAACCTTTTAATACAGAAGAGCTTTATTGACCACTTGCTTTGTTTTGCGTTTTTGTCTGGGGCAGCCCTGGCGACACCTTGTGGTGGTAGTTGGATCCTGCACAAGACACACCTTCTCCTGATCCAGCTAATTTCCTGCAGACCATCTTGACATCCACAACCCGAGGCACTGCCACAGTCCACCATAACACTAGCCTTGATACAAGACAAAATATGGCCTACCATGGACGTTCTGTTTCACCATGTGGGAGGGTCCTATAAGAGGCCACTCCTCCCAGACGCCTCCTAACAGCTAGTTCAAAATGTCCCAGGTGGAAACAACCTTCCTGCTTCTCTCAGTCCCGTGATGCCCCCTCCGAAGTCTGTCAACTGGGCAAAAACCCTGTGGAGGAACCCTGGTGGAACCCTGTAGGTACTCTTTATGTATGTATGTATGGAAGTCTGTAGAAATCCTGAAATGTTCCTGTAGGATCGGTGTAGGAACTCTGGAAGAACTCTTGAGGAACGCTGAATGTTCCATCGAGTAGGTTTTGAGGAACTGTGGTAGCAAACTGTAAAAACTGTGGTGAAACTCTGTAAGAACCCTGTAGGATCAATATTGGAATTCTGAAGGATCCCTGTACGAGTTCTGAAAGTTCCCTGTAGGTACTCTTTATGAACTGTGGTGGAACTTAGAAAATTAAATCCTAAAATATCCTGGTAGGGTCTCCAGTGAAACCCTGCAGGATCTCTTTAGGAACACCTAAGGGTCCCTGTAGGTACTTATTGAGGACTGTGGTTGGAACTCTGTAAGAACCCTGAACTATCCCTGTAGGATCAATATAGGAATTCTAAAGGATCCCTGTAGAAGTTCTGAAAGTTCCCTGTAGGTACTCTTTATGAACTGTGGTGGAACTCTGTAAGAACCCTGGAATATCCCTCTCCAGTGGAACCCCGCAGGATCTCTTTAGGAAGGGTCCCTGTAGGTACTTACTGAGGACTGTTGTTGGAACTCTGTAAGAAGCTGTAGGATCAATATAGGAATTCTGAAGGATCCCTGTAGGTACTCTTTATGAACTGTGGTTGAATCCTAAAATATCCAGGTAGGGTTTCCAGTGGAACCCTGCAGGATCTCTGCAGGATCTCTTTAGGAACACTGAAGGGTCCCTGTAGGTACTCTGTGAGGCCTGTTGGTTAGACTCTGTAAGAACCCTGAACTATCCCTGTAGGATCAATATAAGAATTCTTGAATCCTAAAATATACCGGTAGGGTCTCCAGTGGAACCCTTCAGGATCTCTTTAGGAACACTGAAAGGTTCCTGTAGGTACTCTGTGAGGACTGTTGTTGAAACTCTGTAAGAACCCTAAAAAATCCCTGTAGGATCAATAAAGGATTTCTGAAGGATCCCTGTAGGTACTCTTTATGAACTGTGGTGGAACTCTGGTTGAATCCCAAAACATCCCGGTAGGGTCTCCAGTGGAACCCTGCAGGATCTTTGCATGAACACTGAAGGGTTCCTGTAGGTACTCTGTGAGGACTGTGCTGGAACTCGACAACAACCCTGTAAGAACCTTTGTAAGAACCCCCTGGATCAATATAGGAATTCTGAAGGATCCTTGTAGGAGGTCTTATAGGACCCTCCATGTGGGAGCACCACTCCTCCCAAACACCTCCTAACAGCTATCCCCCAGGATAGAGGAAGCACCTTTATGCCCTCTTGTGGGAAGATCCAGTGTCTAATCATCACTAAGACATATTTTATTTATTATTAATTATTATGTAATTATCTGCACACCAAGTTCTGCACCAATTCCCCCATTTCGGTGCCTTATTTGTTTATAGTCCTAAAACCAAGCGGGAGCTTTCAGATAATGAATCAGAGTGACCTGTGTGTGTAACTCTTCGTTGATCGTGAACCTGGTCCGGGTTTTCTTCTTAACAGCCAGGAGCTCAACCAGAGGTCGTATGGTCATCCCCTAGATTACAAACAGTGTGAGTTTGGACTTTCTTCTCGACCTCCTCCCCGCTTGACGAAGGTACTTACCTGAATGAAGACGGTAAAGAAGATGAGCGTGATGACGGAGGTGAGGAACATGTTCTTCATGGGAAAGTGCTGACTGGGGAGCAGGAAGACCAGAGAGAAGGCGATGGCGCCCCGCAGGCCGCCGTACGCCACGATGAACTGATCTTTACCCGTCAGCTTGACCATCCGGAACTTGTTCATGACGAAGCTCAGGCCCACCACCCCTACGGCGGAGTGAGGAAGAGTTACGCTCCCCGAATTGCCCGTCATCCCAGCTGACCGAGGAGCCCTCATACGTACCGAGGACGCGGGACACCAGACAGAGCAGGACGGTTAGGACGACGAAGGCCGTGTTCCAGTGGTGGGGTCCGGCGACGGTGGAAACGCCGAGGAAGATGAAGATGAGCGTCTCGCTTACGCTGCTCCACATCTTCAGGAAGTACTTAATGGTGGTGTAGGACTTGTGGGAAATGTTGGCTTCCACGTAGGGGCGCATGACCACGCCGCACGAGATCAGCCTGCGTACGCACCCAGTTACAAACCCGCCCCGGACGGACGAACAATAAAATAAATGAACCACTCACGCCACGATGCCAGACAGGTGGAAGATCTCGGCGCTCAGATAAGCCAGGTAGCTGTAGAGGAACACAAAGAGTGGCTCGATCACCCGAGAGTGCGACGTGAAGCGTGATGTCAGGGCCGTCACCAGGCCGTAAGCCACGCCCACGACCACGCCCCCCAGGGACACCACCAGGAAGCTCAGCATGCCCAGTGCAGCGTCGCTCAGGCTCACAGTGCCGGCTCCTGCAAACTCCTCCAGCAGGTGGTACAGCACCTGGTCGAATAAAGGAACAAAAAATAACAACTAACTGCTAACCGCACCTTTAAAGGTCTCTGAGCACACTGAACAAACCTTTAAAGGTCCCTGAGCACACTGAGCGCACCTTTAAAGGTCTCCAAGCACACTGACCGCACCTTTAAAGGTCTCCGAGCACACTGACCGCACCTTTAAAGGTCTCTGAGTACAATGACCGCACCTTTAAAGGTCTCCGAGCACACTGACCGCACCTTTAAAGGTCTCCGAGCACACTGAACGCACCTTTAAAGGTCTCTGAGCACACTGACTGCACCTTTAAAGGTCTCCGAACACACTGACCGCATCTTTAAAGGTCTCTGAGCACACTGACCGCATCTTTAAAGGTCTCTGAGCACACTGAGCGCATCTTTAAAGGTCTCTGAGCACACTGAGCGCATCTTTAAAGGTCTCCGAGCACACTGACCGCATCTTTAAAGGTCTCCGAGCACACCGAGCGCACCTTTAAAGGTCTCCGAGCACACTGACCGCACCTTTAAAGGTCTTCGAGCACACTGACCGCACCTTTAAAGGTCTTCGAGCACACTGACCGCACCTTTAAAGGTCTCCGAGCACACTGACCGCACCTTTAAAGGTCTCTGAGCACACTGACCGCACCTTTAAAGGTCTCCGAGCACACTGATCGCACCTTTTAAGGTCGCCGAGCACCTTTAATCCCCACAACTCACCACAGTGACGGCGTCGTTCAACAGCGACTCTCCAAACACGAGGACGTGCAGAAGCTCGTTAATGTGGATCTCCTCGAAGACGGCGAGCACGGCCACCGGGTCCACGGCGGACGAGATGGAGCCGAACAGCAGGCACGAGAGCAGGTCGACTCCGCCCCCGCCCACAGCGACCAATCCCGTGCGGCAGGCTCCGTATAACAGTGCCCCCACAAATGCAGAGTTCCAGAGCGTCCCCAGAACGGCCAGCGCCAGGATGGAGCCCACGTTGTCGCTGAACGGGCGCAAGGGCAGGAAGTAACCGGCGTCCAGGATGATGGGGGGGAGGAGACACAGGAAGAAGAGGTCGGTGTCCAGGACAGGAAGTGACTCACCTGAGAGCTTAATGATGCCCCCCACCAGGAAGCCCACCAGGATGAGCACACAGCTCTCCGGGAGCAGACTGGAGATCCTGGGGATCAGGTGGAAACCTGAGGGCATGCAGACCAGAGCTGGACGTAAGGGTTAGGGTAACGTACCGTTAGTCAGTCTACTCTATAAAAACTTTATAAGTTTGTGCCCCCTTCCAAATCATGCACCTTTGTGGAACTTAACTCGGTAATGGTTAATTTAAACATGCAGAAATGCATGCATAACTGTGTGTGTGTGTGTGTGTGTGTGTGTGTTATCTGTGTGTGCTGGGTGGAGCACGGCATCTGACTCTGTCTGATACAGAGGCCTCAGAGGTGTGTGTGTGTGTGTGTGTGTGTGTGTGTGTGTGTATGTGTGTAACTAAAGAAAATGAAAATATACAATCATACAATCATGATAAAGTGGATAAAAAAATAAATTATACAAATATACAATAATAATATTAGACTATATGTATGTGATATTGTGACTTTAATATTTTTACAATAATTTTATTGCTTCTATAATATATTTGTAACAACAATAACTAAATAATTTGAATGCTAATGCTAATAATAACAATAATGCCAATAATAATGCTAAAAATAAAAAATATAAGTAATGCATGCGTGAAGGAAATAATAATAAAAAATATTTTTTTATGATAATAATGTAGGTTTTATTATTATTATTATTAGTATTATTATTATTATTATTAATACTGTAATTATGTTACAATAATTGGTCTGTTATAATACAACACAAAATTAATATATAATAATAAATGTAATAATAAAAAAGTAATAATTTAGTGTAATAATAATAATAACAATAGTATTACAAAATAATATTATTAAATTAAAAAATAAATAGTTTTTTAAAACCTAACTAAAACTATATATTTATTATAATTATAAAAAAACAATAAAATGCTATTTCATAACAATAATAACTTAAAATAATAACAATTCTCATAATACCAATACCATGACTAATAAAAACTTACATAAAAAATAACTAAAAAAAAAATTAAAATAAAAATAACTTTAATAATAATACTAATAATAATTCAATTCCAATACCAATTATTATTATATTTACAATAATAGCAATAATAATAATAATCATGATAATAATAAAAATAATAGTAATAATAGCAATAATAATAATAATAATAATAATAATAGCAATAATAATAATAATAATAATCATAATCATAATCATAATAACAAAAATAATAGTAATAATAGCATTAATAATAATAATAATAGCAATAATAATAGCAATAATAATAATAGTAATAATAGCAATAATAATAATAATAATAACAATAATAGCAATAATAATAATAATAATAATAGTAATAGCAACAATAATAATAGCAATAATAATAATAGTAATAATAATAATAATAATAATAATAATAATAATAATAATAGCAATAATAATAATAATAATAATAATAATAATAGTAATAATAGCAATAATAATAATAATAATAATAATAATAATACCAAGTTTCATGAGCGATGCCAGCAGGATCCATAGTGAGATTTCGAAGGGTTTTCGGATTCTCTCGTAGTTTACAGTCAGAACAGGAAAAATATGAGCAGGTTCCTGAACTGAATCACTGATCACCGATGAGTTCCACACAGAACCAGAACCAAAACCGATTGACAAAATGAGAAGATGGAGAGTGAGGGACATGATCATACTGACACCAGGTCAATAAAAGAAAAGATTGGTGCAGTGTTTACACTATCTGAACTATCTCTCTCTCTTTCTCACACACACACGCACACGCACGCACACACACACACACACACACACACACACACACACACATGCTGCAGGGTGGAGATAATGTACAGATAGCATGGCAGTCTATTAGTTAAAAGAGTTTTTACACTTTTTCCACTTCTTGAATCAGATTTATATTGATTTATATGTTTTAAAGTCAGGAAACAGTTTACAATATCAGTTACTATTTATTCATCCATGTCCAAGTTACTTATATATAGTGTTAGAGGAATTATTTTTGTTTCTTGGCCCTCCCCAGGTATCTTCCTTACAACATTAAGGGAGTTTTTCCTTTCCACTGTCACCCTAGGCTTCATTTGAGATTGGCCTTTTAAAATAATATGAGGCAAAGCTGGTTTGAGACAATGCACCACTGTATGAGAAAGCTTTCCCCCTGCTGTTACTTTTTAAAATTCTAGGTACTGAAAGAAGTCCTGCACCCTGTGGGATCAGACCATGTAGAGCTTTATACGTTATAGGAAGTATTTTATAATCAACGTGAAATGTAACTGGTAACCAGTGGAGAGACGACAGAACAGGGCTGGTATGATCAAATTTACTAGTTCTAGTTAGTACTCGAGCTGCTGCATTATTTAGAGATTTACTAGAACATCCAGTGAGTAAAGCGTTACAGTAATCCAGTCTCGAGGTTATAAATGCATGAACTAGTTTCTCAGCATCTATAAAAGAAAGGATATTTCTAAGTTTAGCGATGTTACGTAACTGAAAGAAAGAGCACCACTTGGACAACCAGCAGTTAAGTGACCACAACCTGCTATAAACCTGGTAACCTCGCCGTATTGGGATGGGGCCCAGAGCACACTACCGCATCTCTAATCACCTCTACAAAATTAGCCTAAGCATCTGCCGACTGGCGAAGGCTTATATCGTTAGTCCCTATATGAATAACTACCCTAGAGAATCTACGGTTCTGAAGCTCACTAAGGCTCCCTAGTATGTCTGATACTCTGGCTCCCGGGACACAAAAACTAATTAACGGTAGAAAAAATAATAACCCATCAGTAGAAGGAAGGAAGATACTTAAGTTATTAAAGTTTTGTTCAAGATGACGAGCCGGTCGGTTATCCTGGGAGGTATATGGCCCTGAGGAACACAGCTGGGTACCAGAGGAGAACATTCTGGACCCCTCGCTCATTGCGGACAATATTCACAGTTTGCATCCCAATCAACCTAGCCCCAAACATCAAAGCCTTTGGGGATTCTACAATGTGTAACACCCGGCCTGGCCACCAGAGGTCCCCATTACTGTAATAATAGCAGTTGCACACAACAAGAACCTGGTCCTCATACCTCATTAGCATGATCTTACTTAATCCCCACATTTACACTTGGTCAGTACAAAGAATTACCAGTCTTTTCTGGAAGCTGAGTGTTTATTTACATATATGTTCTCTCCTGTCATATAACAGATAGATAGGTGATATAACCGCACTGTTTCACGCCCACTATTTATTGTTCATTGTCCTGTAATGGCGGATTTGTATTTAGAGCATATCGTGCATCGTGTTTATTGTAAATTGTTTTGCGTCATTTCACATGCTACTGCACACGTGCAT
>JAVSBV010072294.1:0-10231 GCA_033117975.1 Parotocinclus spilosoma
ATGAAAGCAATGACATCATGTGTGAAAAGGAGTGTGCCATTTTAGTCAGGTACTACAGTGAAACACAGGATAAGGTGTCAGTTGGAATTGTAGACATGCCAGTGTGTAATGATGCCAAAGCTGAGAATATCTTCAACTGCATCGATATTATTATTAGATTCTCTACTAACCTAAAAGCAATAGTCAGAAATTACAGAAATGTACCAGTTGATGAGTTCTGGGACAAACTGGCAAAGGTCCGATCTGTGAGCTCAGGGCAATTAAAATTTGTGGAGCTGTGCAAGTTGCTGAAACTCCTTCTGCTGCTAAACTCCAATTGTGATGTGAAAAGAGCCTTCAGCATAGTGAGGCACATCAAGACCGAGTTCAGGAGTCAGATGTCACACCAGACACTTGTCAATATGATGTCATGTAAGATAAACAAATTCTTTGACACAGAGTGTCATGACATTGACATTTCAAGCAAGCTGATAAAATATGCAAATTAAGCAGTACCTTCCCTGAAATTATTTTTTGCAACTTGGGATGTCTGCTACAACACTTTTGTCTTGGTTTGTTTGATGTTAGTTTGTATATTTTAGTTAGCGGTTTATTGTCAGGCTTTCATGCAGGCAACTCATTGGTTTCATCTGCTGGGTACAAATTTGAGTGACATAAAACAAACCACAAGAGGATTCAGCAGCAGAGAGCCTCACAGTGTGTTATTGTGTGTAGGTGGCTACCTGCTGTGGATGACTGGCCAATCACCTACTCTGGAGAGTGGGCAGAAGGACCTCACTGAGGTCCTCAGTAATGGGAAGGCACTGAAAAAGTTCCACGATATGCTTGTGGCCCAGGGGGTGCCTGTTCATGCTGCCCAATCCCTCTGTTCAGACAAGACAGATTACTTTCAGCACATAAGACGAGCACAATACCAGGCAGAACTTAAGGCAATGGATGATGGTAATATGTACAAAATACCTCTTTCTATTAAACATGAATGTGAATATGAAGCGTCTGTAATAACACCAAATCAGTAAGAGCTGGGTGGTATGAAAAAAGAAAATTAAAAAAGACAAGAATAATTTGAGCCGTCTTTTTTTCCACACAGTATCAAACAAAGATATTTAATGTTGTTTTTTCTGATCAATTCCATTTGTAACTAGAAAATGCAGCTCCTGGAGGACCTGCGGATGTGTTGCATCGGTGCCGTTGGTTCTGGCCTGGGCAGGTCTGAGGCCTGGCCGATTCCGGTCGAGCCTAGGTTTGAGGCACGGTGGGCTTTGATCAAGTGCGGGTCCGAGTCCTGGGAGGTTGTGGTCGAGCTCCGGTCTGAGTCCCGGTTTTGACATCACTAGAGTGGGGCCATTCAAAATTAATGTGGATATTTTTTAAAGAGTGATAAAAAGTGAACGAAGCTTCCGATCACTTTGAAAATGAACTTTGCCGGTGACATCATAGCCGGGTCTAACTGGTTCGATTTTCGTATTTATAGCTTTATAGCTTAAAAATTGACAGAGCAATTCATTGTCTATGGGATTTTTGTGCCAGAAAATCGGGGGCACCGGGTGCACGGTTCGAGATATCTCTTAGCTGTGAACAAGCACACTTCTCCTGAACATCCCGGACGTTTCGGCGTTTGTCCCGTGTCGATATGTCGAAAGCTCTAGGAGGAGATACTGACCGAAAATTGGTGGAAAAATAAAAAATCAGATAACAATATATGTGTTGCTACAGCAACACACATAAATATTATACCATTCCTGCATCAATTCAGGTTGGTCCTGTATCCATACCCTCTTCTTCTTAGCCATTTTGTCTTCTTTCAAAAGAAAGGACTTAAGGACTTGTAAGGACTTAATCTTGAAGGCAGCTTCTATAATGCTGCCATCACAGAAGTGTTAATGACCTTACACAACCCCATACCATTACAGACCCTGGCTTTTGGACTTGCGGCTGATAACAGTCTTTTTGTATTTGGTCTAGAACACATGGCATCCTATCTTTCCAAAAAAGATCATACTTTCTGAACATACTGATTTAAGTGACAAAATTACACTGTTTCCACTGTGTGATGGTCCATTCTAGATTCCTCAGAGCCCAAAGAAGTCAAAAATTATACTAAAAGTGGTTAACATATGGCTTTATTTTTGGACAAAGTATGTGAAATTTGTGAATGTAATGTGGTTTTGTAGTGCTTGATAAAGTAAACCCTTGCCCCTGTGGTTATATCAGCTACTGTATTACTGAATGACGGTTCTTGATGCATTGCTATTTGGTGGATTGTAGATCATGCCTCTTTAGCTTAAGCTTGTGCTCTTGCACACATTGAAATGAAAACAAAACAAATGAAATGAAGTTGACCAGACAAAACATGAAATATCTTGGGTCCATACTGTCTGCATTGGAATAAATATCAGACACACTGCGTTGCTTACACATGCTTATGCTTGCACAGTGTGCGTTCTGAAAATAGGTGCCAGATCCCATTGCACAAACTGGGAAAAGCAGGATTAAATAAAAGCATCCCATTTCGTATTATTAGTAACTAGGGTTACTAGGTTACTAGGTTTTACCTGTATATCTCTTGTCAGTTTTGGACTGGATTGGATTTTAAATAACATTTTTAAATTCAGTTCCGTTAAACCTTTATTTAAACTGTAATTTTGAAGGGGACTACAGTGAAAAACTAACAACAACGCTAACAATATGGTCAAGCGTAAACTATCTCACAAAAGTGAGTACACCCCTCACATTTTTGTATCTA
The DNA here is from genome assembly GCA_033117975.1 of Parotocinclus spilosoma. Lineage (NCBI taxonomy): Eukaryota > Metazoa > Chordata > Actinopteri > Siluriformes > Loricariidae > Parotocinclus > Parotocinclus spilosoma. The sequence continues at coordinate 2,747 of JAVSBV010072294.1, forward strand.
TTTTATTTGAGCTTTTGATGGGACAACACTGAAGATGTGACACTTCAGACAATGTAAAGTTGCCAGTTTACAGCCTGTATAACAGTATACATTTGCTGTGCCCTCAATTCAATTTATTCAATACCCAGCAATTAATATCTAAACTACTGGCTACAAAAGTAAGTACACCCCTAAGTGACAGAGATCAAATTGTGCTCACTTAGTCATTTTCTCTCCCCAGTATCATGTGACTCGTCAGTCTCAGGTGTGAATGGGGAGCAGGTGTGTTACATTTGGTTTTATTGCTCTCACACTCTCTCATACTGATAACTGGAAGTTCAACATAGTACTTCATGGCAAAGAACTCTCTGAGGATATAAAAAAAGAATTGTTGCTCTACATAAAGATGGCCTAGGAAATAAAAAGATTGACAACACCCTGAAAGTAAGCTGCAGCACAGAGGCCAAGACCACATAGCGGTTTAAGAGGACAGGTTCCATTCAGAACAGGCCTCATCATGGTCAACCACAGCAGTTGAGTGCACATGCTCAGCATCATATCCAGATGTTGGCTTTTGAAAATATATGTAGGAGTGCTGCCAGCATTGCTGCAGAGGTTAAAGAGGTGGGGGGTCATCCTGTCTGTGGTCAAACCATGCCATGGTATCCATGTATAAATTTGGTCTGCATGGTTGTTGTCTCAGAAGGCAGACTCTTGGCAGACTCTTCTAAAGATAATGCATAAGAAAGCCCGTAAACAATTTGCTGAAGCGAAGCAAACTAAACACATGGATAACTGGAACCATGTACTGTGGCCTGATCAAAATAAACTCATTTAGTCCAGATAGTGTCAAGCATGTGTGGCAGCAAACAGGTGAGGAGTACAAAGACAAATGTGTCTTGCCTACAGTCAAGCATGCTGGTGGGAATGTTATGGTTTGGGGCTGCATGAGTGCTGCCGGTTGTGGGGAGCTACAGTTCATTGAGGAAACCATGAATGTTAACATGTATTGGCAGGCCAGTATTCCAACATGATAACGACCCCAAACACACCTCCAAGACAACCACTGCCTTGCTAAAGTAAAGAAGGTGCCTGATAAAGAAAGTTTAAAGCTTAATCATGTCTCCAAACCTAAAGCTTATTGAGCATCCGTGGAGGAGCGCAAGGTCTCTAACATTCACCAGAATCCAGTGGGAAAATGTGAAGCTCTAGTAAACTCCATGCCTAAGAGAGTTAAGGTAGTGCTGGAAAATAATAGTGGCCACACAAAATATTGACATTTCGGGCACAATTTGGCCATTAGGGGTCCATTCTTTTTTGTTGCCAGTGGTTTAGATATGAACGACTGTGTTTACATTGCATCAAAGTATCATATATTCAGTGTTGTCCCATGAAAAGATATAATAAAATAGTAATGGGTGTACTCATTTCTGAGAGATATATGTTAAATATAAATACATTTAACAATACAATATAATCTGTGAATTAAGAATATAATTACAAAAATAACATCTTGTGTGTCTTTCATGCCAGATCCAAGCTGACAAAAGTCTAAGTAGTAACCATAATAAACAACAGTGGTTGTAAATTATAGGTTAATCAGAAGTGTTTGAAGAAGAATTTGCACACTGTGATTGTGCTGTCTATATTTTGTTAGTGTATAATTAAAACTACTGACTGAGCTATTTTTAATCCAAACTTCTCAGTAGTAATATAGTAAAAAATATTTTTATATACAAAATTAGCAGAGCATACAACCCCAACACATAAACATTCAATTGTGTTTGGTGTGTCCTTGTTCCATAAAGCAAACAAAGACTGTGTCAACCAAACATGAAGGTGACTTTTAAAAATAAAGATATAAATAATAAGCATAGCAAATATACGTGAGTCACTATGTTTATCTTTTAGATAAATAATTTTTTTTCAAGGTCATTAAGGTAGACATGTGCTTGCAAAACTGCTTTTCCATATGTGGGGCTATTCAAAGTAAAACAGCTTTGATGCAAATCAAGGAAAACTGAGAACGTCACTACTGCACTTTCAAATACATAATATTCAGGGAGAGACGGGAATAAAATGGCAGACCTGCTGAGCTCCTGAAAAAGAACCAAATTCAGCTAAATTTTTATTTAATTTTAATATATAAAAAATTTAATTACTTAATGTCATACTTCGTATAATAGTTTACAGTTACAATAGTTACAAATAATAACTCAATAATAAAATCACTAGAGATATGTAATGAGAGAGGTCAATGAGGAATAGTCAAACTGGTTTGAGTTGACAGAAACTCTAAAGTAACTAAAGTATGTTCAACTGTGGGAAGTAGAAAAGTAGCCCAAAATAAACAACACATTGACCCTTGAGTGTATATCATGAGCAAGTCAGTAACACTTGCTTTTTCTCTCCCTCAGTGGCAGGTGACAGACTTTACACTTGCACTTTTATGGATTGTACCAATAAACTGGCTCAACATACAAATTCATTTTCCAGAACATTTGAAGGCTTTCTTGATTACTAAATGATGCCATAACATTTAGTCAGTTATGACTAAGTCAAATATTTAGTTCATTTAGTTTATTTTAGTATTATTCTCAAGTGTATCAGCAAAAATCAATTACAGCTTAAATTAAAGTTTCTAAAATACATGTTTAAAGGGCTGAACATTTTAATCCAAAATTCCAGTATTTAATCTGCTTTTCCTGGTCACGGATTCCTGGACAGGCTGTGGCACCAGTCCTCGAAGACCACAGAGTGCTGGAATGTGCATGATCTAAGCCAGATGCCAGTCCATTACAGGTTTGATATTGATTCTTGTTGCAGTGCCGGTGGTTGAGTCCCCATTAAATGCCACATAATGAGTCTGCATGTGACTCTCAAACCTGGGTTCCTGCAGTTTTGGGTTGGTATATTAGACGATTGTGCTACCCTAGCGCTCTCATTTTGCTAAACATAACTTTCTTTTATAAATGTTATAAAGCACCAATTTCTTCTAATTGTATTACACATATGCAGTGTTCAGTCATTTTTTACATATATATATTATATGACATAACATGTCAAAACTATGCAAACACAAGGTCTGCATATATGATTTTTAGGTACAGTTTTGGACATAGATGGAATGGTCATCGCCACGGTGCTGCACAAGTTAGGGGCAGGCCGTACCAAAGCTGGGCAGCAGATTAACCACAGCACTGGAGCAGAGCTTCTGGTAGACATGGGACAACATATCAAGAAAGGTGAGTTAAAACCCTGAGTGTGTGTGGCTGCATCTACTGAAAGACAAAATGTAAACATGAATTTATCTGACAGGCCAGTCCTGGATCATAATCCATCACGACTGCAAAATGTTGAGCCCACAACATGTCACTGACCTGCAGGGTGCTATACTCATTGGCAGTGGAGACAGTTACCAGGCCAGCAACAGAGTGGTTGAGTTCATGCCCCCACACTAACGTCAGTCTCATCAAACACAGCTTGTAATATGGATTTTAAAAATCAGTTAACATGTTTGTCATCATGCAGTACTGTAAAAGGACTTTAAATTACTACATTAATGATAGCTTTTATTAAATGAAAGCAGGTGTAACTGTAAGCTATATTTACAAACTTACTGCAGTCAATGCACATACATACACTACTCATAAAAGTAATGGATATTTCAATTATATATTTCATTTTGATGTATACCCAGATATTTGTGAGCAGTATATTTTCACCTACATATTTAATCAAAAACATTCAACCTCCCACTAAAATGAAGGATTTATAACAAATTTTACTTTTGTCGTAATCAGTTGAATAAATAAAGCTCATAAGCAAATGAGTAGTTTATCAACAAATGAAGAAAATGTATTATGTAGTATTTTAGACTAACAGGTTACTTGTTTAATATTGCCATATCACAATTATTCAGCACTTATATAATACTGGCAATGTGTTTCACCTGAAGTTGAACCCATTGAAAACTTATTAAAGTGCTTCGGCTGTAATGCTTTCATATAAATACCTCTAAGGGATGTTCAAGATGTGTTACAACCTTGACTTGGGAGCTGTCATTAAAGCTGAAAGAGAATTTCACCGGTAGGGCAATGGCTATAAGAAAATTTTCAAAAGTTTAAACATATCTAAAGACACCACTGAAGTTAATATCTTACGGCGCCAACCATAGCTGGCCATGGGAGAATTTTTGTCATGAGGCCATAGCCATATCATCAAGACAATGAATAAACGCCACATTACTGTAAAAGACTTACAGAATGACATAATGAAGCCTGGAAAAAATCACTTGCCAACCTTGGGCTTCAAGGTCAAGCTTTATGATTAAACAAATATACCCATGGTCAAGCATAGAGTGCTTGTGAGTCAGTGATTATGTGAGAATGTGGCATTCTGACGGTGTGACTGACATCATGAATTCACATAAATACCAAGTCATTTTGAGGATGATGTTTTAAACTTGAGCCTTGCTGATGACTCAGCTCTCCAGCGAGACAGTGATGCCAAGCACACAAGTCAGCTAACACTTGGTTAAGGAAATATTTATTAAATGTTCTCCAGTGGCTTTTCAGTGTCTAGATTTAAATCACATGGAAAGTCTTTGGGGGGATTTTTAAAAAGTAATGACAAGAATGGGAAACAATTCCACAAAACATGTGTCAGAAGCTTGTCAATATCTAAAGTTAATTAATAGGATATCAAGGCAAAATGATGCACCACCGAATATTCAGGTTAGATTGAATAACAGTGCACATGGACATTTGTCAAGAGAGTTATGTTTTTCATTTAAACTCAAATTTTAACTTATCAAACTTTGCTTCTATGGAACAATAAACATGTTGTCATTGTTTACTTAGACTTATTGTACACTGCTCACAAAAAAATAGGGAATATTTCATTCCTATGAATATTTCATTATTTCAAATTTAATTTTGAAATATCCGCTAATTTTTGTGAGCAGTATATTTCACTCCACTGACAATAAGTGTAAATAAGAAAAGAATCTCACAGTGTGCACTAAAGATACACTACCACTAATGACAACATATCATATTGGCTTTATAAAATATATTAAGAGAAGAGAATTACACACTTACTTTATTAGGTACACACTTTATTAGGTACACCTGTTTAACTGCTGGTTCTACACAAATTTTGATTTTAGATGACACACACAATGCATTTATGCACGTAGATTTTAATGCACGGACACCTTCTGTGAAAATGCCTTGTTCTTCCCGTTTGCCTATTTATGGTTTCAATATGGAATCATATAGATAATGATTAAATAATTGAATAATAAATGGTTTAATTGGAAATAAAATGAAAGATAATGGTGAGAGGAGTGAATGGTTACCACTCTTAAACTTAGCTGTATTTGGTTTAATCCAAAAAGTTTGTTGGACTTGTTTGTTGGGCATGTTGGACTGATTAAATACATCTTATTGCAATGGAACTTCCAGTTTTGATCCTTTTTTTTTAACCATCACTCAGCATTTTACCAAAGATCAGAGGAGAATGGTCAGACTGATTTGTGATAACAGATAGGCAACAGTAACTCAATCACTTATTACAAGGTATGTAGAGCACCTTTGAAGGCACAACATATTGAACCTTGCAGCAGATGGTCTACAGCAGCAGAAGACCACACAAGTTATCAGGAACAGGTGTCGGAGGCTACAATTCTCACCAAAATTTCAGAGGAATGTTTTCCTTGTTGAATTTATGCCATGCAAATTGAAGGCAGTTCTGAAGGTAAAACGGAGTCCAACCCTGTAGTAGAAAGGTTTTGTTTTTTAATTTAACGTTGCTATCAGCATCAGAAGTCGTTCCAGCAACACTCACTAGATCATACTTATACACAAGTGCGCATATATATATATATATATATATATATATATGCAAACTTCACACAAAGGCGGCAGACTCCTCCACCCTGCGACCAATCTTCTTGCTGTGAGATGGCAGTGCTACCCCTACTAGCATGGTGAACCTAAGAAAGTTTAGATGGAAGTGAGTGTGCATAGCCTTTGTAATACAATACATCTGCTTCAACATATCTTAATAGATCACATAAGGGAATTATTTATTTAAAAAACTACAGGAGCGGTTTAAGAGTGGAAATGCTTACTTAATACTGACATGGCTTAGATAAAAAAAAAAACTACCCACAGAGACATGACACAGCCATACATTCATACTGACAAGGCTGGATCCAATGAAACTGTTGCTACATTTAATTTCTTTTCATCGCTTTACTGTTTCACTTTATTCACAGCCAGCTCCCATCCTATCGCACTGGCCAATGGTAAGGGTGGGTAAGGGCTTTCTCAAAGCATGGAGCCATCCACCCCTTTTTAACTGCTACATCATTTAGAAGTTTACCCTGGGCTCAAGGTTTAAACTTAAGTTTATATTGCTTAAACCCAACAACCATGAATTGGAGCAATGGCTATAAATATAGCTCCAAAATTAAGCCCCATTTTTCACAGTCTAGATAAATATGACTCAAAATAAACGATAAATATGTTCATCACTTTTGCCTGCAACATGCTGTATCAAAGGCAAGATTGGAAAGATATAAACAGTTCATTTTCTGTAAACAAATAACCATTAACACCACAAAGTTGACTATTTATTTACTCAGCATCAAACGTCTAAAACAAGCATGAAGAATATTCTTTAATCATAAAAAAGGAACATGAAAAGTTTTTTGCTCCACTTCTCCTTCAGGAATACACTGAAGCAAGATGGCAACCATACAGTTCGGTACAGTCTGTCCTTTTACACACTTGCACATTAAGGAAACTTAGTGCACCACAGAGTTGAGTGGTTCTGCCCTTATGTTGCCAAGATCCAGTGCAGAGTCTGTTTCCTCGTCGATTTCCCCAATAACAGCCCTGTAACACATTCACATACATGATATAGCTTATTACGCAGAACATTAATTATTAAAAGACAGCTAAACAAGCTATTTAGCAGCCTTTATGTGACACATCAATCTCACTCAGGTTTGCGTCATGCAAAGTGTTTCTAAAACCTGTTTTCATTTCAATTCTATTCTCACAAACAACTGTAATTCAACTGAATGTAAAGAACTATTCAACATGTCTACAAAAGTTATGAACAGAAGTAAAGTGAGCAGGCTCATTTACAGGGCATGACTTACACGTTATCTCCTCTAACAATGTACAATCCCAGGACAACCTGCTCAACACCCTGGGAGGAGCTAAACACACGCTCATGGCTTTCATCCAGGATGAGGTTAATTGTCTGGTCAAAGCCCTTTAGTGTTCCCTAAAGACAAGTGCACAAAGGATTAATGCAACATCATTTATTAAACAGATTAATTAGCAAACAGTGTGAAAATAATATACACTGCTCACAAAAATAGAGGATATGCCATACATATTTGTATCTAACCTTACCACACACACACACACACACACACACACACACACACACACACACACACACACACACACACACACACACACACAC
>JAVSBV010072315.1:0-10231 GCA_033117975.1 Parotocinclus spilosoma
TCAATTAAACACAGCTGGACTCCAATGAAGGAGTAGAACCATCTCAAGAAGGATAAGAAGATATGGACAGCTTGTGAGTTATATTTGAGAATATGTGTGATATTTTAGTTTTTCTTTTTTTTTACTAAATTTACAAAAAAATCTATATGTCTGTTTTTCTTCTGTCAAGATGGGATGCTGAGAGCACATTAATGAGAAATAAAATAAACTTTTTTATTTTAGCAAATGGCTGAAATAGAAAGAGTTGATCTGCATAAGTCTAAAGGGGAACCATGAGGGCACTTATTAAATTTGTAAAATTGGTGGCAAAGAAATTCTTGCATCTGTCAATTAACACGTGCAGTCAACTTATGAGCTAGGCTCAGAGGTACCTGAAAGTAAATGCCATAAGCTTTCCCAATACTATAGTGAGAACAGAAGGATCACAAGTCAGACTGTTACATTCAGTGTTATTGTATGTAACCAGTACAACATGAAAGTTTGCCAGTACCAAAAAATCCATAGACATGAACAGTAGGGGTCCAGAACCAGATGTGTAAAACATCACTGATCCAGATGTTAAACCCCCTAATGCCTGGTTATCCCCATGTGAAAGCACAGCCAAAAATAAATTACCTGGTCATGTTCTTAGACTTGTCAAAAGTCAGCAAAAAATCTGTAGACATGTGTTAATCACTGTGAGCTGAGGTAGCATACTTTTTAAGGCAAATAGCTTGTAAGTAGTTACCGTTGGATAAACACAGTCATTAAATACCACTGTAAACACTACACGGTTTACTTTTTAACGTGCATAATTTCTATATTTTAATTCAGATCATCCTTAGGGCTTTAACTTGTGTGTTTAGAACTTGTTGCTGACTCGTCTGCACCAAGAAGAGTCAGTTTTGTGGATTGTGGCAGCATTAAGTAAGCAACATTGGATCCATAAACTGCCACTTATTTATGACAGTTTAGACATTTAATGATTAAAGGAACAATTTTACACACCTTTCATAAAGCTTTGGCATGCTTGGGTGCTCTGCTTCCTGATGTCGTTTTGACTAAACCATGTCACAGACATTTAAGACCAAAGGGAACTTATGAAAAAGATGCATACTACGGAAATTTCAATGCATCACCAAATTCCGAATTTAGTTTTGCGTTCAGCTAGACACTATCATAATTTCAGTGTCTATCTGAAGTGTCAATCTGAAGTGTCTAACTTGGTTTTTACCTCACGAGCTTTTGATACATTGTCCTTTTCCACTGGAGCACAAAATTTGTTTGTTAGCACGGCTGTGTGTGAGGTAACATAAGTAAAATCCTCACAATTACTTTATATATAATAATTACAATATGGTAAAAACAAATTAAAAGAACATGTTGTTCTTTGAACCATAGTTCGTTTAATCCTAATTCATATACTGCCCACAAGTTGATTCACTATTCGATTTTCTCACGCCTAAAAATGTTACATTTGATATCATGACACATTGGTAAACCAAAAGAGAAGTGAGTGAGTTAATTATATCAGTCAGGTTTGAGTGCAAGGATACGTTTGTTCTTCTCCATATTCTAAAAGACAATGTGGTTTCACATGAAGTTACCTTAGATCTTCACATACTTCTATAATTATTAATATTGTCGCTAGCTCCCAAAATATATCTGGGATAAACTTCAATACTTCATGAATACTTCAATCAATATTCTTGTGTTTTATAGGGTATAGTTCTGCATAGTACAAGGGGCATAGCTAGGAAGTAAATCAGCAGTTACAGAATCACACTTTTCACAAATTATTTAGTCTGACCCTGCATACAGTCTTAAATAATCAAACAGTTTACCAGGCCTTGCACTCAGGTTACCATTGTTACTTACATACCCCAAATTTCCGGATGTTAAAAGGTCTCTTCCAAGTTAGGGAAATGCATATCTAAATACGCCACTCAACATTCTCTTAGATTCAGAGTACACTGGTGTAAAACTTGATTTTCCACATTGAGCATTAGTAATTTGAGATCATCTGCATGAGAAAAAAAAAAAAAAGAAAAAAAAGATCGTCACTGACAGATCTCACATCACTTGTCACCTCTTTTTTATAAATCAGTCATACTCAAACAGATTTAGCGTCAGACTGAGGAAGGTCAAATGCAAGTCATGCTTAAGCATTTTTACCGCACTGTTGTGACACGGCTAGGGGTAAAACATTGGCTTTTAATGCATTCTCATGTTCACTGACCGTTTGCATTAAGAAAGATATTGTTTAAAAAGATGGAAAGCAGTCTGCAGTACACAGTCTTACTGCTGAAGCACACTGGCACACCACTGTGTTTTGGAATGTTTCACAATCAATGATGGCAGTCTGTGGGTTGGGCTGCAGATTGAGGCCCATGCACCCCTGACCTACTTACAGCTTCACGCTGCTAGAAATCTCACTAGCGTGCTTCCTCAGTGGAAAAGTTTTCATCAAACGTACAAGCTAGTCATTTGGAGCATTAGCATCTACGCTTAGGATGCATGAAAATATACAAGGTTGACAAGGATCAAGCTGAACTAAACGACTGATGGATAATCATGGATAATAGGAGTGAAATCAATTAATAGAATTTACCCCACAACTTTTTTTCTGTTTTATCTGCAAACCCCAGTTCTGGTTCCAAGTAACTGACACAGTGCTGTGAACAGACCTGCATATCAACAGAATAGTGCAGGGATCATCACGACTTAAATATTTTTAGCCTCAGAGGATGCTCTCACATACACACATCTAGTATTTACACCTACCCCCATATATAGAATATCCAAACATTATGCCGACTTGTAAAGGACCAAATCAAACTGCTTATTAGATGTGAAATTGAAAGCAGTGGGTGCAATTGCATAATTACTTAATAATCTGACAACTGCAGAAAACGAAATTGTGTCAGTAATCTGATCAGTGAGTTTACATGCACATTGTTACTTATACAATGGGGAAACATTTGGGTTTGCTTGACAATAATCCAACCAATAATCCAATTTCCAACCAATAATCTTGCAGATGAATGTGACGTAAACTTTCGTAATGAAATTCTCCACTTCCTCTCCCTCAATTTTGTTCACGGTTGCTGCATTTAAATTCAGGTTTGCCAGATCCTGCTAAAAAGACGAGCAACCAGGTTTACAGAATCAAGCTTAAAAGAAGCAAAGTCTCAGACTAAGACCTGGTTACTGTATATGATTCTGTTAGCCCCTTCCAAACAGCTCTACACTCCGGGTATGTTTGCACGCTTTCGCAGACTGAGACGACTGACTGAAATCATAGTAATCAAAGACTAAATGCACCGAGACATCAAACTACTGAACTAAAAAGCTTGCTTTATAAAACGTCTTAATATAAAATCTAAATCCTGAACCCAAACAGTGTCTTAATCTAGTATTAACAGAGTAACGTCATAAATAAGCAGTGAACTTTGTTGAACATGTACATTACAGCTGAATACTAATGCATCCAGAATTTCACATTATTCATATTTATGGATTATCGTGTCCTGGCTCTTGACAACATTTTTGATCCTTATCTTTGTTACAATAGGGTGACAAACATAATGACAAACATTAGCAGTCACCATTTAAAAAAGTAAAGATTGTTTAATATTGCATACTAACAAAAGTACAGTATGTGATTTACCGTCACATGAACCCATGCTCCTAAAATGCAGTTAAGTATGGTTACGTTCATACAGGCTGCGTTTTGGGAACATGTATAACCACGGCTCAAGAGCCATTACTTGTTAAATTCGATAATTTTAACACAGAGGTTATTTTGATGACCTTGTAACTATCAGCATTTTAAGGAGAAATAAGTCTCCTTACTATTTGTATTTATCTGGTAGCGTGCTTGTCAGAAAACAACTCCCCAGCTCCCAATATTCCTGTAAAACTGTTTGTGTGGAAATGTGAGAACCATTTTCCCAACCCCACTGCAGTAGCAAAAGAGACTTTACTTATAAAACAGTGTAGTACAGAGCTACTCATAAATTCCATGTACAATAAAACTGTAATAAACAGCTATTAAACTCAGAACATATGTTTCATTTAGGCAGAGTTTTGGTTGATTAATGCCAATATCTCTAACTTGAGCCTACAAGTAGCCCCACAAATCTCAATTCAGTGTTTGGTGTTTTATTATTTTTGTATTATAATTATTTTTTATGTATTTATTTCAATACATTTAGTTCAACAGCTAATTAACAAGACTGGTAAGTTTTATTGAGTGTTTGATTGGGGAAATAATAAACTTTGCAATCAAAGATCAACGCAGTATGAAAGTAAGCCTAATAGTCCCCGTGGTCAAGAAGTGCTGCTGCTTTATATAAAACAACCTGAAGAAAACTGGCATAAATGTAAACCATAAAGCCTTGTAATCTGCAACAGCAGGTTTGGCAAAAGTATAGAACAAGCAACTACTTCATGTGCTTTTGTACAAAACCACTTAAACCTTAAGCACACACAAAGATAAAGCAACTGTGCCTCTGAGTTTGGACAGACATTATTCTTTAAAACAGGGATTACAATATACGATTCTGGCATTACTGACAAATTTTCTACACGCCTTGTTTCTACACCCACTGTCTATTTTATAATACACTTGCCATGTGGATGCACTTTGTAGTTCTACAATACATACTGTAGTCCATCTGTTTCTCTACATAAATTCTTTATCCATTTTACATTAAAAGGTACATCAGGTACTTTAATGGTCAGTGCCCCTGCAGGACAGACCAGATATCAGGAACATTCTCAGCACTGTAGTGACACTAATGGTGTGATAGTGATAACTGATCTGACACAGCAGTGCTGCTGGAGTTTTTAAACACCTACCAGTCTACCTCCCAGAAACATCCAGCCGCCAGCATCCTGTGGGCAGAGTTCTGTGAGCACTGATAAAGAACTGGAAGATGACTGACAAACCGGACAGGAACAGATTAGCTACTGTCACCGACTTTACATCTACTAGCTGGAGCAGCACTGCTGCACTAGATCCACTCATACCAACACAACACACCACCACCACAACAACATCAGTGTCACTGATACAGTGTCACAGTGTACCGGATATGTGGGGTTCCTGTGGACCATTAGAAAACAGAGGGGACTAACAAAGTATGTAGAGAAGAGCTACTCTGTAGCTGTAGAGCTATAAAGGTAAATGGAACTGATCAAATGGGCAATGAAAAATGCATGGGCAGTTTTGAGTACGAATCACATGGTCTGCACGTACAGAAAAAACATTAAGCCTTATTTAAGAACATGTCTAATTTTCAAATATGTCCATACCAAGTACAAAAGAATAGGTAATGATTACCCACAGGATGAACTTTACTTTCAGCTCTTTATTCTGAGTCTGTACAACAAAAAGTGTATAGCAGTGTGGCATCTAGTTTAATGCAGCTGTTCATCATCAGACTACTAATTCACTGTTCAATATTACATTTACTTACAACCTTCAGAAATCTACAACTTTGCCCATTCTGAGCATATAGCTACACTACGGAAGGCTCATTCCAAACTATCTGCTACTCTTCATTTTAACATGCCATAGGGTGTCCCATACAACCAACATTACATGGCCAGTTTATTTCTACATTTATAGAGCAAGATGCATCAGAATAGGGAAATAATATTTTAAATAATTCACCATATGGGCAAGAGACTGCAAGCTAATAAAATGTTATATGACAATAGACTTGTCATAAGGTTTAGGGGAATTAGAACTGTATGCGTTTTGTTGACTGGATAAAAATACTTTAAGCACTACAATTAACACTGGATATACTAAGCAAGTTATGTAAACTATGAACATTCTCAGCAAGTTATGTAATTTGCTGTTAGTGTTTTGCCTTCTTTTTTTCCTATGATGGACTTATTACAGCCCAGGCATTTGATACCTTTCTTCCATTGCACTGGTTATATAGTCGAAATAGAACAGTACTTGGTGGGTGTTAGTTAGGCCTGTAGTTAATTTAATTTGCGATGCTAAAATGAAATGAGTATTTCCAGTGGCTCGGGGCTAAGAGCCAGCTGCTGGAAACAGCAATGCCCGAGGACTTGGGTTTAACCAATGTGCTGGGCTTTCAACATTAAGATTGGATTTTAAGTCTGCAATTTACTGTAGTCAGCAATAAAGTGCCACAGACACAGGGTCTGTAACTTTTGGTTTCTCCAGTGAGTGCTTGTAACACTGAGCTTCTCTGGTTTGTACTCCAACTCTGGTGAGGGAAGGTCTGAGCTGCATTTCAAGTTAGTGAGGGGACAAGGTTCTGATGCTGGATAGTGGCCAGGAAGAACAGAAAGTGCCCAACAGATTAAGAGGGTTTGGCACAGGAAATGCTGTTTGAGGGTTTGGTGCAGGAGATATGGGCTTATGTTCATACGTTCAGCCTGGCCTGTTACTACCTGATATTTTATATCTGACCAAAAAAGTTGAAATTGACAGTGGGAGAATTTTAGACTTTTAAAAAGACAATTGCAAGTTGACCAACATTCTTCGATTTCAGATTTTTCCGCTCTTTTAGTATGCATTATTTGAAAAATAAAGCATACGGTACAAAAGCAAGTATTAAAATGAGATGTGGAAATACAGGTTATATTTGCATTTTCTTTTTATACTTGTTTTGTTTACAGGGGTGTATAAATAGCCAACTTGAAGGCTGCTGTGCTACAAATAATATCTAAATAATTACAAGAATTTTGTAAGCTACATATGTACATATAAACAAGTTAAATCACTGACTCAATTGCTAGAATCATTAATTATTTTTAGAATGACTGAGAATCCGAGAGAGTTCAACCTTCTGCCATTGCACTCTCATTGAGAAAAACACTACCCAGCTAATCATTTCAGGAAACCCAAACATGACATAAAAAAATGGGAATTAGATTTCAACCCGTTATTGCTACAACAGTGTTGACTCTTCAGGACTGGGGTCAGGCACCGATGTTAGACAATAAACCCTGTTTTTGACATTTAACATCACATCAATGGTGTCCAATGTTAACATCAGGGATTTTGCAAGCTATAAAAGTTCCACTTCAAAGTTGGCTTATTATTTTGCAATGGACTTTAAAGGCAGAACTGATAGTCGATGAACTGACCTGTTGGGCAGGTGAAAACCTATGAAAGTCACTGAGGCGTTTACTACAACACGGTCTACTGCCTCTGTTTGATTATGGAGATGCCAAGCCTGTATGATTCATATTATAAACGTGTCAAACTTCAGTTCAGTCGATGCAGAGAAAAGGTCATGAAAATGAAGCAGATGAAGAGCCAAAAGTACAGAAGTATAGAATGCAGGAAATAGACAAACAGGTCAATGTACGTTTGTAAAGTCAACAAAAATCTCGACACCAAATTTGTTAAAACGGTTGAGTAGAAACATTATCAGTTTTTTTTTTATACAAAACCCCACTGTTGCTATAGAACACCCCTCTGAAATGAAAAATAAAATTAGCACCATACGAACATCATGACTGGGATGTACGCTAATTATGCGTCACAAAATACCAATTCTGTTTCTTAAATAGTGTTTAGTGCAGTTCCTCTTTGTGTAGTAGCCTACATCACATCTCAGCTGAACATAAATAAATGACAACCAGCAGGGAAATCAATGCCTCATAAGAGACTCCTACACCTTCATTAGAGAAACGACGACTCCTTAGACAATTAGGCAATTAATAGGTTTGATCACAGCATCAGGTAACATTAGCTCTAGGCTGGGAGTGCCAAGTTTACCTACATGATTCATTCTAATGTTCCAGATCAATAGAAACCACAGACAAGATGCAAAGTCTAAGCTTTGGGCCTGCATGACTAACTTACATTACATCATCTCTGTGGCTGAAGCTTACTACAAAAACTCTTCTTGTAAATACTTAGTAGCTTGAGTGAACGTGTTGTCAAATAATTTAAATACTTGCATGATTTATATGACTTTTCATACTCTTGCTTTCTCTGATTTAACCCTAAAGATTGACGAAAGGCCAGAACTATACAAGTGGTAAATACAAAATGCAATAGGATGCATTAATGACTTTTTAATAATCGAACATCATAAACAAAATGTCTTGTGTTACCAGAACATAGGAGTTGAACAGACTAGAGTTGTGTCAGTTTTGAGGCAAATTCAGAATTTCTAATATTTTTAAACGCTTGATTGGCAATTTCCCTTTATGACATATGGAAACTTTCATTATTTCTATAAATTTTCAACAGCATGCAGAAACATTTACATTGTTTCAACTTTTCCATTAACAGAAACTTTAACTGATAAAGATAGACAGTAGAAGCTGCTGACTTGTGCCTGGTTCTGCACTCTTGATAGCTTTAACCTGTTTGTTTGATTAAATTCCTTATACTCAGGGTGTTGCCGTTTTAAATGTTGTAGACGTTTTTGTAGAGTTGTTTCTCAATGGCTTATTTTCACCCTGTCTATATGACAAACAGCACACTGAAGAATTTCCATGCTAAAGACATGGAGAAGTACGAAAAAGACCCCTACTTCCTCATTAGTACCCTTACTCCACCCGAGTTCAATTAGTGTCACAAAATGGGTAAAGACTATTAAGTTGACCAAGTAGCACTTCATACAACTGAAACGCAAAACTTCCTCATCTTGAAGATGCGCCAGCAGTGGCCACAAAAACAAACCCACGAGCATCTGAGTCGTGATTAAAGCTCTGTACACAAATTGAATTCTGAATTAAAAAGTTAATAAGTAAAAGCACTGTTTTAGGTGTAACTGTGTTGCGAGGCACGTGTGCGTCCGTTATATGTCTGAAGACCGTTAAATACAAAGCAACTTCAACAATGGTTTTGGCAGCCGTTGAGAAAGGACCATGTCTTGAAGCCTTAGGTTTCATTTTCTCTAAAGAGATCAGGAAGAGTCTGTGAAATGATACATTTCTCCTTTTTTGTTAGTAAATATACCAAGGTAAAGGCACTACCATTTAGGTGTAATTACCCCATTTCCATTTTGATTGATACCTTATTGGTGAATGATGGCCAACAAAGAGAGTACACAAGGGCTTTGCCTGGACTGGTTTAACCTGGTTTTCGTCATTGTTTTGCTTGCTAGGCTGAACCCCAATGTTTTCCCACCCGTCGTGTATAAAAAGCATTACACATTACACTGTTGGAACTGTATGTGCATATGACTGTTAAACTTAGATTGCTGCAGTTGCTTATCAGCACAAATATAAAAAAATTTTTTCAGCTATAAAAAATGTAGCTTGTTGCCTTTTGTTTTTGCTTTAAACATGATAAAGAATGTTAGTTAACAAATTTCCTAAATAACTAGTCATCCACTAAAAAATAGTCATGTAATCCCCACCAGACCAATGCATTAATGAGTATTAATTTTAGAATTTACTTTTATAAGAGGCAAGCTGTTATAGCAGTGTGTTTATTTGACAGAACCTGCTGTCACACAATAGTGTGTCCAAAGTGTCCGAAGCTGCTCATCTCCCTTACCAACCATGTATCCCACGGACAACAGTGTTCTACACAATATCCAGAGGGGGGGGGGTGGTATTATTAAAGAGTGGAATTGTGCAAGAACCAAAGCAACATAGACAAAGTAACAGACCACATACAGGTTACACAAAAAGGTTGCTGAGGTGCATAGTGCAAGTGAGTTACCAACTGACTGCCAATATCTGTAGAGTTCCAATTCACCTCTACAATTAACATCAGTACAAAAGCTATGCACCGGGTGCTTCGTGGCATGGGCCTGCATCGCTGAGCAGCTGCATGCAAGTAGAGCTGAAACAATTCCTCCAAAAACTAGAACAATTCGAATTAAAAAAATAAATAAATACATTTAAAAAGATACTTTATTGTACAATTATTATACAATTTATTGCATCACTTAATCACAGTTACAGTACACTGTGTCATGTTTGGCACAGACATTTTTTTGCTGTGGAACAACACAAACTGTAAAATGGAAAGAGCAAGGAGTGAACAGAAGAGGTTGAACAGCGACATTTGGAATCATTACAATCTTCAAGAAAATCTAATCATTAGCCAAAAGATTTGCTCAACAATATGGACACAGAAAATAAAAAGCTGCAGTTAATTTGTGAAAGAGTAAGCTAATATGTGTTACCGTTAAGAGCATAGTCTCTGACTCTGACTCTGACACACACACACACACACACACACACACACACACACACACACACACACACACACACACACACACACACACAC
>JAVSBV010072326.1:0-10230 GCA_033117975.1 Parotocinclus spilosoma
AAGAATTTAATCAATAAAATTTGCATCAAAGCATATCTGATTCTGGATGCATTTTTTGCTAGAGGGCAAATTTGACTGGCAAAACGGCACAGGCATGTAAGCTACGTACAGTCATAGGCTACAATGACGAGCAATGGTCATTGATTCACACATGAGTGCTGTATTTTGTATTTTGTTGCCCATTGTGTAATGATTGATTGGAGGTGCCCAAATTTGCTTTTGTTCCATATTTTAAAGGTTTTGGCACAGTTAAAGCCTTTTGCAAACAAAATGTGTCATTTTGACCACTGTGGCACTGTTTAGGCCTCTGCGTTAATTGTTTTGAAAAATGTGGAATTTGAGTTGATGGCTGCATCAAAACAATCAATAAAAACTGTAGTACTCTTTGCCCCCTTTTTTAACCCTACCTCCTGTTTAGCCATTGCCCATGTGTTTGTGTAATCACTGTTTGGTAATTTGTCTGTTTGTACTAGTAGTGTGTGTCTGTACGAGCGTTTAATCTGCATTTGTTAGCTTTTTATGTACTCTTCCCATTAGCATTGGCTTCTTGCTTCTGTGTCTTTTTAGCCTTGTCTGTTAGTTTAGTGCTCATTGTGGTTAAGACCTTGGCTGCTCATGTACACTGTAAATAAAAGTCACACACTTTCACACATGCCTGCCTAAGTTTCTCTACCTTGTCTCAAACACGACAGATGTATCCAATGTGTCCAAAATGTTACAGTACACCACTGCAAGGTCCTTGCTTGACCAATCAGTTAATATATTTTCTCAAAATATTTTTCAACACATTTAAGACAAATATGGGCTAAAATTATCTTTATTTAAAATAAGATAACTGGTTAATAACCGTATGTTGCATGTATATATAGGTAGCTAAACTGCTTGTGTTTTTAAAGATGTCTCAAACTCAGTGTCATTCAAGTTGTTTTAAAGGTTTAACTACCACAAAACAGACACTGTGTTGGTTCCAACAACGAAAAACCATGGTTTACAAATGAAAACCATATAACAGCCATGTTTCCTTATGGTGAACTGATTGAAGTGCAAATACTCTATCCTGAATCACAAATGAAGCTTGTGTGAATTTATTAATTGAGGGATCCTCCTCATTTTGAACCTTCCCACTTCCCCACTTTTACACTAAAAGTACACAAAACATGCCTACACACAATAAACCAATTACATTCCACAATTTATGAGTGATTTCCAGTTAGAACTAAGCACAAGGGGGCATTTCCACAAATCAGCCCACATATAAAAAGCAACACTCATCTTTTAGCACACAGGGAGTTCTATTCATCATCTGTAAAGGTTAGATTTATGCTGGCCAGCCTAGTGAGTTAGCATGACTGAATCTCTTGACAGACACTCTAGTTTATTTGAAATGAAAAGAACTTGCTTGACAAGACTTTGCTGTACAGCAATAAGGGCTCTGTGTGAATCTGCATTACTGAGGGTTTCTAAAGAGCTCTCCAGTGCTGTGAGCAACTCTCTTCAGAACAAGGAACGATGGCAAGACACATTTAGTGTGGCACAACATGTGGCTCTAGCTATTGTCGCATGCTTGGAATAACATTGCCGTGGAGCTTGGTACAATGACATTGACTGTCAGACTGCTGTAGGAACTATATTTGGCGTGGCTTCTCGCTTTCCAGGGTGATTGTGTGTAATGGTGTACACATGTGAGCTTTAGTCTTAGTGCATGTGAGATTGAGTGGGTGTGAAATGGATGCAGACCGGCAAAGGTCATTGCTAATTTGCATTTCTGTCATTGACTTAATGTCATTTTTGTGTTAATTGCACTGAGGCAAAATCTCCATTAATTAAATATGCACCCCCACTCTGTCAGTTTCATAATAACATCTAAAAAGATTTGCAAAATTGAGGCTTTAGTTCACTTGGATAAATGTCTTGATCTGTACTCATTAAATTCATAAGTAATTATTATACAGTAGAAATTTGGAATTCAACATTAATTCGTTCCAGAAGGCTGTTTGAATCCCAATTTGTTTTGAAGTCTGAATGAAATTTTCTCCATTAGATGTAACATAAATAGGAGTAATCTGTTCCTGACTACCAAATTATTTTTATGTCTATATTCACATGTAAGTAATGATTAAAACAATGAATAAGGAACGCATTACGTTGCATAAAATAAGTGACAATAAAGTGAAACATTGAGGCCAATACAGTTTCGGCTCTTATCAACGGGACAGCGCTGCCTAGACTAAGGGATGTCTGAAATCCAACAGAGTTATAATATACATAAGCACACTCAGCCTAATAATACACATAAACATAAATTAACAATTTAATATAACATAATAATAAAATACATACGCCTGTGTTCTTCTGCTCTTTTGGGTTTTATAGAATTGGCATATCGTATTGGTGCATTATCGTCACGCACTGGACTGGTTCCATGTCCTTTGAAAGATTGCACCACTAAGTGTTTTACGGCTGTGTATTTTTGTTCTAATTTGCAAACAAATAAAAGTTAATCCAGATGTGTATGCATACATTTTAAGGCATGGTATCACAGTGGTTTGAGCAGTTGCTTCACTGCCCCAGAGACCATGGTTTAAGTCCTATACTATCCACTGCCTGTGTGAAGTTTGCATGTTATACTGTGTTTGTGTGGATTTTTGCCTGGTATTCCACTTTCCTCTAGTTCCCTACTACATTTTAAAAGACTATCATTAGATGCCAGCTCTGTTATTTGGATTAAAGTGGTAAAAATAAAAATTACTTTAAAAATCACTGTATGTAATGGAACAGGCATTTATCAGTATCTGGTAAAACTCACAAAATACTTCACCCACTTATCATCATGTTCACTAGTTGTTCTTTAACCCTTTATTTGGATTTCATTGTTCAGCATGCTTCATGCTCCTTTACTGTTGCCCTTGCTTAAGTATCTATTCGTGAATTTACAATCACACTTGTTCAAGTTGCCAGTTCTGCTTAAGTAACAGTGTTTTAAAGCAGATTTTACTGCTCTATCAGCCAAAGCATAGTGACCAGTTCTAATGTATAGGGTCACTCATGGCCCATTACCTCAGCTTACACTCAATGATAATGGCCATTAACCCAGCATGGTCTTACTCTTGCAAATGCTTAATTTGCACGCTTCGATGTCAAGGTTAAGGCTGAGGTTAAGCACAGGGTTAGCTTTTGTAAGTTTTATGATTTCATTAATATGAAATTGCAGAAAATCCAACCACATGGCTTAAGTCTGAATGATTTTTTCATGAGATCAGTTTTTCACAAGACTCACTAACCATGAAGAAAGCATATCTGACAGAAAGCATCGTATGCGCTGGAAATAAGGTTACCATGAAAGAACTTCTGAGCATCATGAAAGTCGCTGCATCGGTTTCTATTTAGACACATGCACAAGCCTATTTTATATTTTACAGATGTGTTTCTTGCTGATTGTAACTACTTTTTTGTGCTATGCACAGTATTTCCATAGATTCAGAAAGCGTGGGGTGGAGGGGTCCAGGGCTGCAACCCCTCTTAGTTGCAACTGAATAGTATTTTGAATAACGCGAATCCAAAATGAATGCAAATAAAAAGAAGCATAACATTAAAACAGTGATTTAGGGTTGCAGAGGTACATTTATTTATTATCTGGGAAAATATTTGTTGAGAAAACATTCACTGAACAATACACTGGCCACCCACACATCTGGACAGATTTGTTGGACCGTCCTTCACAGTTCATTAGCAACACAGGTGTCATGTTTATTGCTTTGTAATTCCGGGTAAGGGGCTTATTCATAACTCATTGTTTCTTTGTTGAAAATCTGAAACAGTAGTTAGGCTACATGTAACAGGTTTGTCAATATTCTGTGAACCTGATAAAATAACAAGAATAACAGGACAGAATACAACATCCAACCCCCTTTACAGGAACACAAACCCTCACTTAAACACCTATTCAGTACATATAAAATCACATTTTTTTTATACTAAAAATAGTTTATAGTAATTCTACCACAAAGTGATGAGTAAAGCGGTATGAAAAAGTGTCAGAAAAACCAATTATGGTTCCTATAAGCCAACAGCGTTATGCAGTGTATTTGTTTATATATTCTTATATATATATAAGTATGTGCATTTGTGTACGTGTGTGTCCTGTGTTTGATTGGTATCTTGTCTACAGTTGGTTCCTGCATTAGAACCTGTGCTACCAGTTGAGAATTGGCTCCTGATGATCCTGAATTGTAGTAGGTATAAAAATAAATGAATGATTGGTCAATTGTGTTGATATTTAAACATCTCTGTAAGGATGAAGTACATAACAAGTACAAACTATTTTTTTGTAAGTTCATTACAAATACATTGATGAATGAGCAAAACAAATTCAGCTTATCCAATATATTTTAAAACGTAGCCATTAATATTGGCAGAAATATTTCACTTAAGCTTGTTTCATATTTAACAAAATGACCAGACATCAGCTAAAATTTGCTTAGGTTTACAATACATGTATTTCATATTTTACTTACACATTGTCTTTGTACAATAGAAATGGCACATACATTTTTATTAAAGCAAACCAAATTAAAGCACATATTTATAAGGGATTAAAATAACTTTCAGGCATACTTTGGTGAAATATCATTATCATTCATCATTCCCTAATAATTCCCGTATTAAGTAATTGGAACATTAAAATTATTCAGAGGGTAGAGAGCCAGGACGCAGCTGATTTCTGTTACAAGACTATAAGAGCCTTCCAGCAATTCATGCAAACTTGTCAAAATCTTCAGATATGATGCCAAACAAGACTTTCGCTGCAGGGCTAAAAGCGTCACTGGTGTGCTGGCCAAGTTCCGATTTTGACAAGGACAACGTCTAGGGCAAGAATACAGATAAATATTAAAAGCTAGGCTTGACCAAATGCAGATTATTGTTTAAAGTCTTTAAAATCCATTCATGAGAAAGTAAGATTTCAGCAGCGCTGCAAACTGATGACTCATAATTGTACATTAATGGCAGCATTCGATTAAAGAGAGGAAGCCTAGATAGCATGTGTACATACAGCACAGTACCAGGCCCGGAGTGGCTAATCGGGAGATTCGGGAAGATTCCCGATGAGCCGGCTCATATCAATCTCGAGTTTGGGCCGGTTGGAAGGGAAAAATTATTTTGACACTTATCTGTCACTTATTTAATCTTCTTCTTGCAATTATCTCTATGCATCATTAGATGGGTTCTACCATCTAAGGGGATTCCCCCCTCCCAAATGTTTGAGTTGGTTGCGGCCACAAGTGGTCTTTTCTGGAGCAATAAAATTAAATATAATAACAGAATAACATGAAGCGTCAGTCGGCTGTGATAGAGGGTAAAAAGAGGCCAGGTGGAGTCAAAAAGGCCAGATTTCAAAGGATCAAAAAAGGAAAGAAGATAGAAGAAGAAGCTGCCAAATGTGCAAAATTAACTAACTTGTTTTCCTGAGGACAGACTCCAGCAGCAGCCGGTAAACAGAGATATGGAAATAATTTTGAATTGTCAGCTATTGCGCAACAACCATTAATCACAAATGTCAAGTTTAAATCTGAAAATAATAAACATAATTTAGAATTGTAATATATTAAATGCCGATCTCATTAATGGTATGTTTTTGTAGCATCGGAGCATATACTTGAACTTATACGCAATAAAAAGGCATTGTAAGAGCTAGCTGCTGTTTCATTTATTTAAATTCCTCCTCCGTGGAAAAAGTGGGCTGGATTTGGGTATGAAACCCCGGGCTGAAAAAGGGGCCCACTCCGGCCCTACTGGTTTCTGTATCAATATGCAACCTTAAATAAACGCAATATGTGTGTGTGTGTGTGTGTGTGTAACAGACAGATAGAGAGAGAGAGAGAGAGAGAGAGAGAGAGAGCTCAAATGAACATATTTACAATGACCAGCACAGCACATTAAAGATAACAAACAGAGCTTTGAGTACTTTAAAAGCTGTATTTCTATGACTAATTGTGATGTGTTCTTCAGACTATCAGAATAACTTAATCCCATACCCCTACCTGCTGCTTTTTCCTGGTTATATTCACACAGGGGGAAAGCACCTATCCTGAAAAACACAGGGCACAGATGTAGTCGTAGCTTTGATGTGGCATGGGTTGTTGTTACGGCACCAGGTGACGGGCCCCTGACCAGCCTTATCTTGTGAGCTATCAAAAAGCCACTGTGCCATCTGAGGGCCATCATGTCCAATATTTCCTATTTGAACATATCTGCCAGGTTCCTTTATGTTCGAATCTCACCCATTTTCAATGATGTCAGCATAGCAGAGTGATACAGGGGGTCTGATTAGATACTTTCCTCTGCCTGTTACCTATGGATGGGATATGTACCAATTGGGGACTCTCCGGGTTCTGAAGCTGGAACTTTTCACAACTGTGATACTGAACTGAGCCTGGCTGTCCAAGTTCATTCTTAGAACTATAGCATGTCATACCTATGTGTTAGACATCATGTTTAAACCTGTAAAGACTTCATTACACACACACACACACACACACACACACACACACACACACACACACACACACACACGCATGTCTAACCACTCACTCGTTCCTTCCACTGTACAGGAATCCAGCACAGCAGGGAGAGGCTCAGGTGCAGTCATTTTTCCTCTGTCTCTGTCCCTCTCTTTCTCTCTCTCCCGTTTGCTGTGCATGCTGTTGAGCTGCCGCCTGTGTTGCTTGTTCTTCTGTGCCTCCAATGCCTTCAGTTTCCGAGCATGTTTGTGACCTTTGTAATGTGCTTCAGCCTGATTCTAGAAAGACGCAGACAGAAGTGCATGATTATTTATAAGAAGCCGAATAAAGGAATTTTTATATTCCAGTAGAAAACATAAGTTAAACATAGCATACAGCGGGTGTTAATTCTAATATACAGAATACTGTAGTAATGATTTAGGCCAGATTGCGTTTAATCTATGTGTGCGCTTGCGCGTGTGAGCGCACAGAGTCACGCGCGCACGCACACATGCCATCTCAGTCTGGACGGTGCTGATAAGAGACGATACAGCCGGCAGGGAGGCAGATGTATAATTGCGTGTGTAATGTGCATGAGAAAAGATCTCTTCACGGCCACACTATGAATGCAGATAGGGAGGGAGCGGGAGATGGACAGAAAAGGAAAACGGTTGGGGGTGAAAGAAAGAGGCAGAAAAAGAGAGAGACCAAACACATTTACTTGCATTTTTATAGCACTCATAGTTTGGTTGTTTTCTCAACATAAACTGGGCCAGTAACTTCTTTTTTCCCATTCCACCAATGCATGTATTTTACAAATATGCACACACAGCAATGCAATAATAATGCATAATAATATTGTTATTTATAACATTGTAATATTATATATAAAAGGGGGCAATGCAGAAAACTGTTCCTCAAAATACATAAGTACTGCTCTGCACCATGGTTCCGTTCTGCAAACCAAACATCCTTCTCCCCTGGTCCTTTTGACTGGGGATGCCATGTCATTTCCATAATCAACTATTACCTGCTGAGAACCCTCAGTGACTAAATAACATCAAGAGGCTCAATCATATCCTCTTTTTTATTATAAAAATATTCTCTGTTTCATTATATTGTTCATAATACTGTTAATTACTTTTAAATTATTATATAGTCTATATATTATATTTTAATGTGTTCTTTATTTAAATGTTTCTATTTAAACTATTGGACACAGCAAGAAGGTCTCGGGTTCAATCCCAGGGAGGAGAAGCCTGGGTCCTTTCTGTGTGGAGTCTGCATGTCCTCCCTGTGTCTGTGTGGGTTTACTCTGGGTACTGCGGTTTCCTCCCACAGTCCAAAGCCATGCATGCTAGGTCATTCGGTGACTCTAAATGGGCATCGGTTTGAGGGCGTAATGGCCTGTCCTCCTAGCCAGTGGGGTGGCGTAGAATAATGGCTAAAACACCACTGCAGTGGTGTGGCCAGCGATGTCTGACAGAGTGGTTGGTTCAAGGTCATGTAAACTATTATTATCAATGTATTCTTTTTTGATTTCATATGTGTACAATCTATGAATAATAAAATCATGTATAAAATAATTTATACATTATTTTATACGTATAATAGCTAGTCTTTGTTCCGCTAAGGTTTCTTCATCATCACGAGTTTGTCCTTGGCACTCTTGTCCTAGACTTGCTCAATCAAAGCTGCTATGAGACAATGCGTTGTCGAAAAAGTGCTATCGAAATAAGTTTGACTTAATTTGTCTTCAATTAAACAACACAATTATTGAAGGGATCCGTTTCATTCATATTTTTATAAAAGCCCGTGATGTTGATCGAGGTAAAAAATGTAACGCCAATGTAAGCACACTAGAGTCCTGGGTGTTATAACAGACATAATGTAAAGGGATGGTAACAGGACACACTCACACACACAGACACACACACATTTGCTCTGAAAATGTAAATCTGAGATGAATAGGCCAAAATAATTTGCGGCACATGTTTCAGGAGCTAATAACTCGTCTATGCAAAATGGAGGAATTTTAGAAACAGAGACGACAAGCAGGGTGAGAGAGAGCAAAAGAGAGAGCAGTAGCGAGACCGAGTAGGAGAAGGAGATCTGCGGGGAGTTAATGAGGGTTTGAATGATTTTTTTCAGCTCCCTGCAGCACACAAGACTGGATTACCTTCAGGTACTGTGGCAGAGCCTTCAAGAGAAGACAACCAAAAACCCTATCAAACTCTGCTCAACCATCTAAGAACAAAATGCAAAAAAGGCTGTCTCTCAGTGACAGTCATTGCATTCAGTACCTCACTGGGGGCTGGGCTGTACTTCTGCTATGGGAAAATTTTGGCATCCACCGATAGCACCTTTGTATTACTCAGTGTTAAGGCTTGCACCGAAAGCATTTTGCCAGTTGAAATCTACGTAGTGTACAGAACAGGAGAAGCAGTATTTTTGGCAATGATATCACACTAGTCATATAAATGGCATTTTGGGGGTCAAACGTGCTCAGGCATGGTACAAATCGTGAAGATATGAGTACACGTTAGACCAGCGGGTGCCTCAGTATGACAGCTGTTAATGGACAGGCAGAGGACGTACAAATTGAGAGCTAATCTGCATGGAGGAACAGACTACATTTCCTGTGTCCATCTGCAGATATTGCCAGTGTTTCTGCTCGTTAGCTCTCTGTGGTCTAAATTCCTGGGCAACAAAAAACTTGGGGCAAATTTTGTTACATTTGGTTCCACTCAATGGTATTGGGTTTGACCAGTTGATGAGTAGATGATAAATGTTCCCAGTCAGTTAGCCTGTATTTAACATGAGACCAAATGTTCAAATCTGGACTGACCAGGCCAAAACATGAGCCTATAAGACTGCGACTGTGAAAAATCCTAAAAATGAATGGCAAATCTCTTAAGAAAAAACAAGACAAAAGATATCTTGGAAGATTATGAACATCAAGACATCTGCTAGTTTGCATTTTATATTAAACATATTTGATCCGGTCATGATGTTATCCTTGTGTACAAGAAGAGTGTGTAAAGGTTTCCAGCTTTTCCCCAAAAAACCTTTAGCAGTGCAGCAGTGAGCAGCAATGAGCAAATGGAGGCACAGCTCTCAGAAGTGCCTTTACATCGTTCTTCTTGCTCCTTTTCTGACTAATTTTATCTTCTTAATATCATTAAGCCTAAATATTTAGCAATTTTAGGTTTTGCCCAGTAAAAAGGATGGTAGCCAAAGGAAGGTTGAGAGACTCAAGATTTGGGAGATTTCTAGAATTCTCAGGTTCATTTTGTGATATCGATTGGAACAGTATGTGAAAAACAAAAACATATACAGTCGATTCCGGTTAATTGGACCACTGGTTAATGGGACCAGCCGCTTATTCTGACTGAATCTTAAAGTACTGAAACAAGTCCTATTAAATGCGTGTTATGTTATTCGTTTATTTGGACCAAAAGCCGCTTAATCGGACCAAAAAACGTGAGAGCAAATAAGAAATATGTAATATCCGTGGTTAGCAAAAAAACTCTTCGTCTCTGGCATCACTACAACGCTCCTGAGTTTCTCCCCAGCCCTCTACTACCACCTACATGTCTTTGCCTAACATTTCCATTTATAACAAAAAAGAAGCCACAAGTCGCCACTTAGCCATTGCAAAAGCGCATCAGATCACACTGGATAAGTTCTTCAAACGTTGACTGGAATTTAGTAAGAACTTGTTTTTTACAGT
>JAVSBV010072347.1:0-10230 GCA_033117975.1 Parotocinclus spilosoma
TGAACACTCATTGGCTTAACCAGGTGAGAAGGAGGGGCCTAGGTGGGCTTTAAAATCACGCGGCAAGGCACGAGGAGGTCTCTTTTTCTCCTCATTTGGGACGTGTAGCTGAATTGCAGGAGAAAGGATCGCCGATCGGCTTAGCTCGGATATATTTTCACAGACTACGTGTTATACTTAATAAAGTAATTTTGATAAGAACTTCCTGGATTCAATGACTGCTTCGTCAGCGCCTCTCGAACGAAAGATTCGTCCTAACACACGCAATTGGAGGAAAAACTGTGTGTGTGTGTGTGTGTGTGTGTGTGTGTGTTCACTCGGTTCCCTGGTTCTAGATTCCGGGAGATTAAACGCCAGCTATCTGCACTGCGCATGCGCACGCCCAGAAAGCGCCCTCGTATTACGGAACGGGGTTATAAAGTTATTTGGAGACGCACCAGAGTGGAGAGCTCGTGCTGGGGAGCTGGTGTGTGTGTGTGTGTGTGTGTGTGTGTGTGTGTGTGTGTGAGAGAGAGAGAGAGAGTTTATGCCTTTATACAAACATTTAATTATCTTTAATGATGCATTTGGAGCCTCTGTGAAGCCCAGATGCACTTCCTGTTTAGACCTCGTTTGTCTAATTCTGCGCTGTGATTGGATGTAAGCCGGATGATGTCGTGATGAGTCATCGCTCATATTTGGTATCTGGTCTCGCTCACTCCCTGCTACATCCCTTCCCCTTCGAACCGACAACCAGGATAAACGATAGGGGTGATATCAGGTTGGGGGGTGGGGTGGGGTGGGGTGGGGGGTATAATAATATCAGGTACAAACAGGAAGTGACATAGGGTAATAATATATAATATATATATATATATAATAATCGCAGCTCAACGCATCTAGGAATTTAGATAATGATCAAGACGAGCTTTTGAATGGAATCGAGCATGAGAATGGGGAAGATATGTGATGCCAGTGACTGTGTGAGTTATTTTCCACACACAGCGCCACCTCTAGGGCTCTCACAGAATGGTCCTCTGGGTGACAATGCTTAGGCCAGAGGAAAACGCAGACTGGTTTGAACTGATAACTCGAACGGCCGCCCGTCATGAGTCCAGGAGAGCATCCAACCTTGAAGCGGATGGGCTACTGTCAGCTAAGAACAAGCAACTGGGGCTTCAACCAAACGAACTACAAGTATAAATGCACCCTTATGTCATAAGCCACGGCAATACAAGTAAACGTGGGGAAGGACCTCGATCAGGAACCATTTGCAGCTTGGCAGTGCTGGACCCTCTGGACCCCCTGTGCCACCACATGTTCTCAAGCCTAGGAGCAACCGACGAGATGGAGGAACCGACCAAGCAGCATCGTTTCGGAGGTTTGGAGGAAAGCGGAGGTCCCCTCAGGTACCACCACAACCCAAACAAACTGAACCATCCATCCATCCATCCATTCATTATCTTCAGCTTAATCGTGGGCCATGGTGCCCATCCCATCGGGGAACTAACAACCCTAGACCGGGCTCCAATCCATCGTAGGGCTCACACACACATGCACAGTCGCACACTAAGGGCCACTTCAGAGACACCCAACAGACATGTCTTTGGACTGTGGGGAAACCGGAGCACCCGGAGTAAACCCACACAGACACGGGGAGGACATCACAGAAAGGGGCTTGAACCCGGGACCTTTTTGCTCTGAAGCATCGGTGCCGCCCACAAACAGGTCCAATATCTTTAAAAAAAAGAGTTCAAAGCGCTAGAAAACCAAAGAAGCAGGAACAGAGCGAAACACAATCAGAGCACATCCCACATCTCAGGTCAGAGAACCCACTCTGAGCAGCTTTTTATAGCTAAACGCTCGTTCCGTATCTCGTTAGCCGCCTCCATATTTAGCTTAGATCCTCTCTGTCCTCTTTACGCCTCATCCTTCAGGCCTCCGAGTTCAATCGCTGTGCTAAATTCATCTAAACTGGTTTTGACACACATTTGTGAAGGACAAAATGGTTTTCCATTTAGACACAGATAGAAATGTTCACCCGACTTGTTCTTAAGGCCAGACTTTTTTAATTTCTTGTTCCTCGGATGTTCCTACTTAAGAATCTACCGCGGAAAGAGGAAAAAAATTCAAATAAATCTTTATTTTTCAGCACTTTTCAATTTCTCGAGGACTATGTGGAAGGAAGGAGGAAGAAATAAAAAATAAATTTTTCTCTAAAAATTACATTTATTTAGTCTACAGTTAAATTAACGTGAATCTGGAAAAAAATTAAATGAACAGAAGACAAACGTTGGCGGAAAAAGCAAAAAAAAAATATATATTTTTTTTTTAATATATAGTTTTTTATTTTAACCATTTCGTAATGCGGCGGATCCGAGAAATATCAAAAAATATATATATATTTTTTTTGTATTTTTCAAATATGATAGTCTGCGGATCCGTGAAACAAGCAATCAAAAAAGACTGCCCTAAAGCAGAATTACAGGAGAAAAAGCCAGCCACCGGACCACACCAGACCACACCGGACCACACTGGACCACACCGGACCACACCGGACCACCTCACGACTCTCTGCACTTAAACTTGTCCAAATCGACACAAACAGTGTTCTTGGTTTAAAAAGGTCACCATAGGTCCTAAGGTCAGTGATAACAGGCAAAAAAGGAAAACTGTTACTGTTCTGCATAACCTGGGGAACAGCTGGTCGTCCTGAGGAGCACCGAGACTCGGGAACCCGTCCCTTGCGTGGCGTTAGAGTCTGGAGACGCGCACAAACGTCTGGAACCTTCCACCTTAGGTCCATTCAAGTCACTCCAACCCAACTGAACCAGGTTCGATCCTGGTCTGTATGTGTCTCCAGACTCTGAGCTCTGGGTCTGGGTTTACTCCAGGGTGCTAGAAGGAACTATTTGCCACTAAACTGCCGGATTGTGATCAAACATTTTCCCCCCAAAAAACACACCGACCTTATATTTGGCGGTGAGAAGCTCGGTGGCCGCCTGCTCCTTCTTCAGATCCCCCATCATCCTCTCCTTCTCCTCCAGCAGCTTCAGCTTCTCCTCAGCCACCAGCGAGCGGTCGTCCATGATGGCCTCTCTCTCTTGCTCCAGCTTCTCCTGCTGCTCCTTCAAGATCTCCTGCGCCATCTTCTTCAGATGCTCCTCGTCCTCGTCCTCGTCCAGGTCGCCTTCGTCCTCGTCGTACTCGTCCTCACCCAGCTCGTCTCCGTCCAGTCTCTTTTTCCTCCTGTGGCTCGGCATCCCACGGCGGTGCAGCTGAGCTTTGAGGCGGGCGATTTCTTGCTGGAACTCGCGCAGCAGGGCGTCTTTGGGGTCCTCGTTGACGCGCGGGACGTTCTTGATGTTCTTGGCGCGGTTGGCGTAGCGCAGCGTGCTCAGGGTCTCCTCGTAGTTGAAGCTGGCCGGTCCCAGCATGGCCACCATCACGGTTTTGGCGTTCCCTCCGAGGGAGTCGCGCAGGAGCCGGGTCAGCTTCGAGTCACGGTACGGGACGTGGGCGCCGCGCCCGTCGGCCAGAGCCGACACCACGTTGCCGAGGGCCGAGAGGGACAGGTTGATCTTGGTGGCTTCCTTGAGACGGTCCCCGCTGGCCCCGGTCTTGCTCTGGCGCTCACTGCCGGCCAGGTCCACCAGGTTCAGTTTCCCCACACGGATATGGTTCCGGCCGTCCGGCCCGGGCCGGCTGCACTCCACCGTGACGCTGAAGATGGCGTGGGATCTGGAACTGTGCTCGTTCATGTCTGTGGCACCCACCGACCTGGCACGGTTGCCCACGTTCAGAACGTGCTCCATTTCCTTCACATTTTTGGCCACGAACGACGACAGGTCGCGCACGTACACACCCGACTCGGCGTTCTCCTTCAGCTCCAGCTTCTTACCGTTATCAGGCGACAGCAGGTCACGGAGCTCCTCGCGGTAAATCTCGAGGTAGGAGGCTCGCACCAGGTACTGCTGGTTCTGTGAGCGCGAGATGTGCGTAAAGATGTGCTCAAACGAAGCGGGCATGATGCCGCGCCGCTCCGAGTCCGTCCATTCACCCTGCATGGTGTACGTCTTCCCGGTGCCGGTCTGCCCGTACGCAAGCACCGTCCCGTTAAACCCCCGCAGCACCGAGTCCACCAGAGGCCGCACGCTCTCATCGTAGATGTCGGTCTGCTTCGAACCTGAGTCGTACACGGCGTCAAACGTGAACGTTTTGTCCGGTTCTCCGGGGGCGGCGCGAGGATTACGCAGCGCCACCTGGCCCAGTTTAACGTCCAGATCCACAATGGTGTCGAAGGCGGCCGTCTCTTCTTTCCGGTTCAGAGGCCGACAGCGAACCACCACCTTCACCGACTCGCTCTGCCTTGCCTTGAGAGACATTTTTTAACCCCTTCCCCAAAAAAAAAAGAAAACGGGATTTACGGCGCGCTAAAGTGAAAAAACGCAACGAAACAGGCAGGCCTGGATTCGGTGGCTAGAGATGATGCGGCAGGGTGGCGGCTCCCGGTGCGCACAGCATCGCGTCTCGTGGTCCTGACAGCGGGAGAACTAGAGAGTGTGTCCTGAAATAAAATTAGAAACGAAATAATAACAGACGGAGGAAATAAAATCCGCTCCTGTGTCCATCAATCCAGAAACAGCCTCCTCTCTCTCTCTCTCTCTCTCTCACACACCCTCTCTCTCTCTCTCTCTCTCTCACACACACACACACACACACACACACACACACACACACATACACACACACACACACACAACTTTATGTGGATCTTCTTAACCTTTAACCTTAACCTCACCTAACGAACTCAAAGTTTCGATATTTTAAGAAGAAAAGAGCAGCTCTTCCCATTGGGACCAGTAAAATGTCCCCACAATGTACAGAATGTCCAGTTTGACTCTCGATCTTACTGTCACTTTTGAAGTCTTGGTCCTCCCGGGGTTTCTACCTTACAACATGTAGGGAGTTTTTCCTTTCCACTGCCACCCTAGGCTTTTAAGATTTTAGACTTACCTTTTTACCTTTTTAAATCATATCATGTTGTAAAGCTGCTCTGAGACAACGCTCTAAAAAACGCTATAGAAATAAATGTGACTTAATATTTGGTCCCCACTATGTAATATAAGCTTGATCCCACACACAAACACACACACACACAGTTTTATTATATGTAAATGTTTTTATTTATATATTGCAGTGAGATTTAAAAAGAAAAGTCCAGTCTTTCTCTCTCTCGCACACACACACACACACACACCTACACACCTACAAACACACACACACACACACCTTCACACCTACAAACACACACACACACACACACACACACACAGTTTTATTGTATGTGAATGTTTTTATTTATATATGCAGTAAGATTAAAAAAAAAAGTCCAGTCTTTCTTTATCTCTCTCGCACACACACACACACCTACAAACACACACACACACACCTACAAACACACACACACACACACACAAACACACACACACACACACACAGAGCTGCCATTACTCTAATCTGTGCAGTGCATGCATGTGTTTACCTGGTGTTGCACAATCGCACAGTGATGAGGCAGCAGAGTCTAGTGTTTTCACACACACACACACACACACACACACACACACACACACACACACACACACACACCAAAAAAGCCTCCAGACATAACAAATAAATAGATCACATTAATTAAATGATGTGCTATTGATTGTTATCGGTGACGGATTAACACACACACACACACACACACACACACAAGCACACACACACAGTTTGTCGCTCTATTATTGTGCGGACCTTCCACTAACATAATAACATTAACTTTGGTAAAGAAAAGAAATATTTTGCCTCTTTTGGTTTTTCAAATAAAAGCTGCTATTTTCGTACGAATAAAATCCAATTAAATTTAATTCAATTAAAGAATTGAGGAAAAATTAAGCAGTTTAAAAATTAAGGATCAGAAAAATGGTCCTTACTAATCCAAATTCCAGGTTTTCCAATCATCGTAGGGACATTTGGTCCTCACAAGTATAGCAACACAAGGTACACACACACACACACACACATACACACACACACATACACACACACACACACACACTAATAGTATGTTATTTTTGAGGACCTTTTATCGTACTGGGTTTAAAAATCATCGCCCTGCACGTGATCAAACTACAGTTTATTTTATTTAATTTACTTTTGTTTGCAAGCCAAATATCCTCATGTTCTTAAATTTCTGAAGTTCAGGCATGCACACACACACACACACACACACACACACAAGTGTGTGATATGGTAAACTATGGTGTTCAATAATTGGTACTTTTCACGAGCTATGAGCTCTTAGTCATTGAGGCGGAACCCGTCTACCGTGGGTGTGTGTGTGTGTGTGTGTGTGTGTGTGTGTGTGTGTGTGTGTGTGTGAAAGCAAAAGAGCTTCATCCATTTTTAAGCTTTCTGATCCAGCTGAGGTGAACACACAGTCGGAGGAAATCTGACCCAAATTGTTTTTCAGCATAAATAAAACCTTCCCTAATTGTCCTCATACAGGTTTGGACCAGAGGCAAAAGTGGGGATTAAATCAGAATCCGGGATCATAACAGGTTTGGGATTTAAAATCTAAGCTAAAGGAGCCAAAACCACAGCAGAAAAAGTTCATCAAATATTATGGAAAGTATTAAATATTCCTCAAAAATCAGTTTGGATGCTGCTCGAACCCGTGCAGCTTTGAATTCAGTTTAAACTCATTTATTTTTACACTTATCTCAAGAAAATCGTCATCATTCATTAAAAAACATCAAACCAAGCATCCAGAAAACTCTTAACAGAAAACTAAATTCTAATAAGATAAGATATTTCTTGAGAAATCATTAGAAGAATCACAACGTTCTCAACTTTCTTCTCAAGGGTGACGTTTGGGAAAGAAAGAGGAATTTCTTTCTCAAGACACTTTTGTCAATCTGGTCCCAAAAAGCTTTCTTAAAAAAAAAAAAACATATAAAGGTTGTTATGACAAACAAAGAAGCTCATCATTTTTTCCTAAACATTTTCAGATACCATCTTAAGTAAATATTTATTGTTTTCCAGCTTATGATATTTGCCGCGAGACACGTTTTAAATTTATATTTACCATTATTTCCTTTTTTTTGCTTTCATTGGCTTAGAAGAAAAACGACAGAAAAAGTCAGAAAAATAGAGGTGATGCTTAAAGTAAACCTCGTCAGCTCTTACGGTTACGAAAACACCGCGACTTGGACCACGAAAAGGTAAAGAAAAAACAAAATAACAAAGTTATTTTAAAAAAGAATAACCATTTTTGCCGTTGCTTGAATTATGTTTAGTAAAAAAAAAAAAACACACATAATTTAAGACCCTTTCACGAATCTGGACCCGGGTACACAAACTTTTGCTTAATCCTGCTGGGAATATCATTTTTAGTAATGCTTTTATTGTAAGAGAGAAGTAAACAAACAGTAAAGAACCCAAAACGAAGTAAAAAATGTGTTGTGTAGCTAAACAGGGAAACTATTTACTGTATGAAATAAATAACGAATAAAGGAAAAGGTGGTGATATAAAAAGGTACGTGAGCGTTATATATAAATATATAAAACCAGCAAAAGTAAAAGAACTTGTGATTACCAGAGATGTATAAAGTATTATAGAGTAGAGTAGTGGAGTAGAAGTGCAAGTACTAGATCAAAAAGGTGACTTGAGTAGAAGTAGAAGTATTATTTAAACACCAAACTTAAGTAGAGGTAGTAAAGTATTCAAAAAGTTTTGTACTTAAGTATTGCAAATACTAAATAAGTATTGTTAAAAATACTACGCAAGTACTGAAAGTAAAAGACATGCTGGTCAAGCAAAACGGTGGTAAAATGAAGAAATCCATTAATAGACTTTGGAACAATCAGCTACATTAAGCTAGCATTAGTTGTACCAGTTAGGCTAGTTTATTAGGTTAGCTATATTTAGTTCACTTTTATATGCATTTTGATATGCATATAACACTTCATTCTATATGAATATGAACGACATGGACAGTAAGTAGGGCCGGGGGGTGGTCACTTTCATCACCGTCTCCATTAGCATTTAAAGTCCAAGAATTTGGTCTTGATGGTGGCGTTCCTGGATCGTCTTCTTCCATCTCGACAGCAAAAAAAAAAAAAATGAAACAAGGCTGAAGGTGAGCATGCAGTCTTTTTATATACAGCTTGTTAGCTTGAACCGTCCAATCACAAACCAGCTTCCTTAAACCTGATGATAGAGCCATGTATAAAAATATATCAAAAAATAAATACTTTACATAAAAGTAAAAGTACTGCATTTCAGTACTTAAGTAGAGCACTTCAATAGTTCTACTTAGTTACTATACATCTCTGGTGATAACAGTGAAGAAGGAGAAGAAGAAGAAGAACGTTTTAGCGTTACAGTAAACACAAAAACACACAACCATCTGCAGTTTGTCCATAAAAGGAAAAAGAATCATGTTTAAAGAAATCCTGCTGCATATCTGGGTGTAAAGGCCTGAACCTTTCTTTAATGTGTGGATGTAAACGCGCTCCAAGCCTTTTATTGTCTTTTATTGTTGTCTTTATTGTTGCTTTTTCAGCTGCACCAGATTTTCTCTTTCCGGCACCTGCTACATGGACTGTAAACCTCCCGTTTATAGCCAAACAGCTCATGGACGTGGACGTGCGTTTACGTTTCTCAGGGTTCTCTACTTTGGATTTACGCCGCATTTACCTATTTTATAGATTTTAAGCGTCTACGAGGAATAAAAATGCCTTTATTTAACAGAAACGGTACCCAGGCGAGTTCAGCGACAAAAGTCACTCACCTTTCACCGCTTATTTACATCCGATGACGCAAAATCGGACAAAAAATAGAAGGAAGAACGCTTAAAATATCGTACTATTAGCAAATGTTTGGCCGTCCCGTCCATGTTTCTTATTTTCCTAATGAAGGGTAATTACCTTAGAGCGGAACGTTGGTGGCGCTGCAGTTAACGTTCTGGGGTCGAGTGAAAGCTTTTTTAAGAAAAAACAAACGTTCGTACGAATGTTCTTAAAGGCGATTTATAAATAAATTCTAATCAAATTTATTTCTATAGAGCTTTTTATCTATTTTTATTAAAGAACCAAGACTCAAAAAGGGACCCGACCTCCATGGATGGCCTAGATGTTATTTACATAAATACATAAAATTATATTAAAGTAATAGTAAAATTACTATTAGTCTACCAGCATGTCCAGGGACACCAGGAGAACATGCAAAACTTCACAGGGACCATAACCTAGGGCTGTGAGGCACCAGCAAAACCTTCTGGATCGAGATTCAGTTTGATGGACTGATGAGCGCGTTTTAGTTTCGTGCTTCTGGTTACCGAGTGTGTAAAGCATGGTAACGCATTGCAGCACACACACACACACACACACACACACACACACACACGCACACACACAGGAGTCACCTGGTCTAGACTCGCAACCCAACAGGAGCCAGCGACGGTACTGACATCACATTTGAACCGTAGCTTTATTCCCACTGTGTGTGTGTGTGTGTGTGTGTGTGTGTGTGTGTGTTTACATAAGTGTGGTGTTTCTATTGCTGTGTGGGTTTTCCCTTTCATTTTGTGTGGGGTGTGGGAAGATCACTGTAGACCGTGGCGGGTTGCACACTCACACTCGCACTCGCATGCACACACTGTTTATGTATTTCACAGTGGTGTATTGATGCTGAGACACCCAGAGTGTGTGGTTTGTGGGTGTAGCAATGTGTGTGTGTGTGTGTGTGTGTGTGTGATGCAGCAGAAAGCCTGTGAGCTCTCTGATGTCATTGCTGGAGAAGGGCAGGTGTGTAATCGCGGAAAGAGAAAGCAGGGATGAAGGAGAAGAGAGGTGAGACGCACCAACGTGTAATTACTGTACAGACGTTATAATTGAGATAGAAAACACCTGAGAGACAGAAAGAGAGAGAAAGAGAGAGAGAGAGAGCGAGAGGGAGAGAGTGAGAGAGACAGAAAGAAAGACAGAGACAGACAGACAGACAGAGAGAGAGAGCGAGAGAAAGAGAGAGACACAGAGAGAGAGAGAGACAGACAGACAGACAGAAAGAAAGACAGAGAGAGCAAGAGAAAGAGACAGAGAGAGAGAGAGAGAGAGACAGAGAGAGAGAGAGCGAGAGAGAGACAGAGAGAGAGAGAGAGAGAGAGAGAGAGAGAGAGAGAGAGAGAGAGAGAGAGAGAGAGA
>JAVSBV010072368.1:0-10229 GCA_033117975.1 Parotocinclus spilosoma
ATATATATATATAAATAGATAGATAGATAGATAGATAGATAGATAGATAGATAGATAGATAGATAGATAGCGCTTTTTATAATTGAGCAATGTCTCAAAGCAGCTTTACAATCTTATATTATTTTAAAAGTCAAATCCCAAATTGAGCAAGCCTAGGGCGACAGTGGAAAAGAAAAACTCCCTGAAAGTAGAAGGAAGAAACCTTGGAGGACCATGACTCAAAAAGGGACCCATTTTCCATGGGTTGCCTAGATGTTAATTAAGTATATGTTACGAGGCTTACTTCAAAGTTCCGGTGCGTTCGCGGCTCGCCCCAGTTGCCGTTACAGTGCGTCTAGTGACGGGGCTTATATTCGATGTTTAACTGATGCACCTAGTGACTTATAGAAGGTGATATTCCGGGGTGTATAGAACTGACAGATGTGTACAGGGGAAACCCCTGAGGTACCTAGCGCATTAGATTAGATAGATTCAGGGTTTCCCTTCCCGTCTTCCTGTACTCACTCAGCTCCTATCGAGCCTCAATCCAGCCGGCTGTGCGCTCCAATTGCCCGGCTCGATTTCCTTGTGCACAATCGCATGCTTGAGCTCACTCTCGCCCTCTGGCGTTCCAGAGCTCCTCTGCGCCACTCGATATAGGACATGGGCGCCTTCTCATGCTCACTGCATGTTTGCCCTCTGCCATTTGGGTGCACATTGGGTGCACACGCGGCAGCTGTTGGTGACATTCTCATTCGGGACGCATCACAGCTTCGTAAATTTTTCCCTTTTTGTGTTTTGTAGTTTCGAGAGCCTTTTGCTCTGCCTTTTTAGTTACTTTCAGCATCCTTGAGTCCTAACCACATCTCATAACAGTAAATACTTAAAATTATATTAAAGTAATAGTAAAATTAAGTAAGTAGTACAATTTAAATCAATATTAATATTTGAGTAAGTAATAAAATAAGTAACAAAATAGATTTTAAAATCAGTTTTCAGGTTGAGGTCCTTGGAGGCACATCGTCTCTTGGTGGTTTAATGAGGGAGTTCCTGCGCTTTGGTGAGACTGGGTTCTGGTGATGAAGACCAGTAAAGTGATGTTGAGGTGGAGGAACACCCAAGTGTGTGGTGCTGGAACTGATACCGGAACATCTCTTCGGAGAGAAATTAGAAAATGTAGTTACTTATGGGTTAGGAGTACAGAGTCTATTATCAATAACTGATGCCATGTGCAGCATGACTAAGGTTTTAATTCTGAATCAGTACATTTCAGTACTATTTCAGTACAATCAGTACCATAATAATCACTGTGAACCCAAGATTTCCAGAAAACGTCCTTTAGTTTTTGTTATTGTGGACATCATTTTTACAGTAACAAAAACATGGTTAATTGTTAAAGGTGTATCCTGTAGCCAGATTAGTGTTGCACTTTTTGGTAACCTTTGTAAGTACGAGGAGGCTAATTTGTGCTCTGCATAATGTCACATGCACACTGCACCTGCTGACTGTGAGGGGAAGATCTGCTCCAACCTCCGCTACAAATCAATCATCTACCCTCCTAGGAGCCTACATACTGCATGAAAGGCCTATGTTCAGCTTAGAAAGCTCAGCGCCAATTTCCAAAATTAAATCAGACTCAAACACACAGGGCTCAGTCATTGGGTCTCACTGTAATGTGCTGAATTAAATTAGTCAAAGATGGTTTTCTGGATGAGGGCAAAACATCAGGGGCATATATGTAACAATGTCACTAAAGCAGTGCACATAACATCAGCAATGTCTGACATGTCCAGCCTCAAGTGATGTACCTAAACACAGTAAGTGGGAAAAAATGCACTAATGCAAACCACCAGAATTCATGTTTTAGCTGGTACTCTAACCAATTAGGTTAAATTATATATATATAATATATATATATAATATATATATACACGCGTTTATTAAACATGGGACTTAACCTCCACAGGATAGCCACAAATCAGGTACTATTTGTTGGTGGATCATTCTCAGCACTGTGGTGTCACTAAATTGGATCAGACAAAACAGTGCTGAGGGAGTTTGCAAACACCATGTTCACTCACTGTGCACACAATTACACCCAGCTAAAATTTTGTTCCACCTTGCAAAGTCTGAGAGCACAGTTTTAGCACAGTTTGTGCTAGTCATCCTCAAATCCTTGATCAGTGATCATATAATGCTGCCTACAGGATGGAATACTCATTCCCTTACACTTTATAAGGGTTTATCTTTTGCCATAACATGTTCAATAATTATAGGTTACAATTAACCTAGTCTCATTCATGGACCTTCTGACTGTATGGAATAGCCATTCCTATTAACAGATGAAGAATGTTCTTCTCTTACAATGTGAACTTGTGATCCTGATCTTAGCTTATACTTTGAGAGTCAGTTATCTCCTTATAAATGCTGCAAGTCACATCAGGTCACACATTCTCTTGGGGAAAGGGAGATAGTTATTTTCATTCAAAGTGAAGATTGGGCTAGCCACAATTAAATGTGGCAATACAAACTATTTGATGATGCAGAGTTGTTTAGTAGTAAATTCTTTAAGTGTAAATTGTGTTATTGTTTATTTAGCCAAGATTGTTACAAAAATATGTTGCAGTTGGATTAAGCTTCAAGTCAGCAAGAACAGAAAAACAATGCTGGTCCTTGACAATAGGGAAAACATGTAAATGCACTAATATTATTTTCACTGTATTCTGAATGCAGCCATTGAAATAGCATTATAAACACATTATTATAAAGACATACTTTATTGAATTCTTAATATGTACTATTCGTTTTTTTCCCCATTAATATGTACTGTTATGTGGCAGCACAATGGCTCACCCCTGCCTTCAATCCCAGGGTGGAGCAGCCTGGGTCCTTTCTGTGAGCAGTCTGCATTTCCTCCCCGTGTCTGTGTGGGTTTACTCTGGGTACTCCAGTTTTCTCACACAGTCCAAAGACATGCACGTTAGGTTAATTTGTGTCTATAAAGTGTCCCTTAGTGTGTGACTGTGTGCGTAGCTGTGTGTGTATGTTTGCTCTACGATGGATTGGCGCCTCGCCTAGGGCTGTTTGTGCCCTTGCCAGGTGGCCACCCCATATGGATTAAGCAGAAGATAATGAATGAATGAATGAATGTACTGTTATTTTTATTTAAATCGAAATCATGAAACAATGACACCCTTGGACATCCAAAGTCCTGGTTTACTATAAGCTAACATGTCATGCAAATAGTATTACAAACACAAAAAACGTTGGAGCAGTAAGAAAATGCATAAAAAGCACAGTTTCTTATTTTTTCTTTGACATTTATTACATGGCAGACAGTATAATCCTGAGTTATTTTACATGTTGTCTGGTCAACTTATTTTCACTTTTTAATAAAAACCTTCATTTCTGCATTTTAGGTCTGCAATACATTCAGAAAAGCTGGGA
Organism: Parotocinclus spilosoma; assembly: GCA_033117975.1. Classification (NCBI taxonomy): domain Eukaryota; kingdom Metazoa; phylum Chordata; class Actinopteri; order Siluriformes; family Loricariidae; genus Parotocinclus; species Parotocinclus spilosoma. The sequence continues at coordinate 3,427 of JAVSBV010072368.1, forward strand.
CTGTAATCTTGCCATTCCTTTGACCAAAAGATGTTTTGGCACAGAGAATACCAAGATATTTAGTGGTTCAGTGTATTTTGTCCCAATCTTCCTGCAAACACATCAACAGTATTGGGTCGTCTCCTCACAGATGATGTCTTAAAGGCAGCATATGTTGCTCTAAGATCTCAATGTACTGCTCACAAAAATTTGGGGATATTTTAAAATAAAATATCCCATAATGAAATAGCCCCTAATTTTTATGAGCAGTGTTTATTAAAAAATAAAAGAAGACAAAACATGAAAGATCTTGGGTCATACGATCTGCAATAAAATAGTAATACTGTGTTTTTAGTTCATAGTTCAATATATGTATTTTTCACACTGGTCCACCTTTTTCTATTTTGAGGTTGTAAATAGTAGCATGTAAATAGACCAGTAATACTTAAGTTAATAGTTCAAAAACGTATTTCAGAATTTACTGTATGCAGAATTCCCACAATAACCACAGTAAGCACAATAAAGTTTGCCTTAGTGATTATACAACTTTTGCTCTAGAATATAGAATTTATACAAAATAATAGGTATAATGGCACATTGCTATAACAAGAATTATAATATACTATTATTATTGTGGGTATAATGTATTATTATAGTGTAATGACTGTATTTATTTGGAGAATGAGACTACAAGAGTTAAATAAAGTTCACCATTCATTTTTGAACACCAGCAGCCTGAGTAATAAAAGTATTATCATAAAATGGTTCAAATAATTAGTTGCTTAAGTTTAAACTTGATTACATGCCTTGTAACTTTTTGCCATGTGTCTATAGTTTAGCCGTGCCCACTCATTGCCTCCAGCTTGTCAAAGACAGAATTGAAAAATTTAAAAGATGAAAGCAATTTCCTAACTCAAATGGTTAGATAATAAAAAAAACATGAAAAGTGTTACAATTGGACAGCAAACCCTTATAAAAACTGTTGGAACACACTGAATCAGTCATTAGACATAAATAAGTGTGACTACAGTCTGGGAACATCTGCTTTAAACCAGATGTTTTGAGCCAGATGCCTTCCAGATTCTACGTTCCAGCACATCAGGAAATTAAAGAGTGTAATTTCATCCTCTTTCCTCATTCCAGATTTTCGGATTTCACACATGCTGTTCAGAAACATGCACTGGCTTCATTTGTGGTTTGGCTGAACAAAAGTATAAGAGATGAGCAAGGTGCCAAGCTGCACTTAAACTTCCCAGCAGTGCCTTCAGTATGAGCAACATTCACCCATGCAGCTAAAAAAGCACTTAAAATGTCTGCTTTGTTTAGCTTTGGAGGAGGTGAGCAGCATTTGGAGGAATGAGAGCTATTAGGTCTCGCTACTAGTTACCTCAGCTACAGTCATCTCAATAAACACTTGTCTTTGAGTAATTGCTGTTTTATCAGTATTTCTAAGAACACGTGTTATGAATGGAGGCAGCAGACACAACAATTGACTTGATGTAAGCGGCTCGTACTCTGGTTTATGCAAACCAGAATTGTAACAGTAATTATGTGCTACAAGACTGGCTTCAAAATACAAGCCTCAAAATAATACATTAAGCTGCCTGTATTATCTGAACATCTGCAGCACAAGATAAGTTACCAAAGGGAAAAGAAGATACCAAAGAGTTCTTAATAAATATGAGTAGTTATGCATAAACAATGTAGGTAGGTGTAGGCAAGTGTGTGTTGTGCTTGTGTGTGCCACAAACAGATGAAATTTGCATGAACATGACATAAAATGTCTGTCCTACAGTCCTACATGTAGATAAAATAAGAGAAACCAATGAAACCAAATTAGTAAAATTATACTTTGTCATTTATATCTTTAAAGAATATAATCCAATATTACAAATCTGTGAGTGGTAAAAGTATGTGAACTTCTAAAATTAACTGATAATTTGAAGGCGAAATTAGAGTCAGGTGTTTTCGCATTTTTATGGCACACACGATTGATATTTCTTAATTTCCTAAGTGAAAGACTTATGTTCAATAGGCTAGAAAAGGCTAGAAATAGAACCAATGGTAACTTATAAGCAACTAAAGGTCCTTCTCACATTGGATAACGTTTATCGGTCCGCCATTGGAAGAACACTGAACAACAGCAGGTTTGCAAGAAAAAAGCCACCACTGCTCTTTAAAAAGATCATCTGCAGTTTGCCAAAGATCATGTGGACAAGTCATTGGAAAAAAGTTTTGTGGATCGATGAGACCAAAGGAGAATTTGTGTTTTCTAGCATAAGGAGCTTATCACATCTTTGAAACATAGTGGTGGTAGTATCTTGGCTTGGGCCTGTTTTGGGGCGAGGACATACTGAAATTATTGATGGTATAATGAATTATGAATTATATCTGAAAATTCTAAAGTTAAAAAAATGTGTTACCGTATTGGGTATGACCCAAAGATGCTGGGACCGAGAAATCCCACGGCGTATAATAATAATGGGGAAATAATATTGAAACAAACTAAAAGGGGGAAAAGGTGGAGCAAAAGATATATGAAAAGCAAGGTAAAAAAAGGTGCCCCGTTGTGTTGCCTCCCGGAGTGGGAGCAATTAACGCGCCCGGGCACGTCTCAAATGGAAGTGCGCAGCCGGCAGGAGTGAGACTCAGTAGTGACTCAGAGCTCAGGCGTGCGAGGAGCGCATGAGCACGAAAAGGAAAACCCTCAATGTGTCCCTAAAATACTAAATACCTCAGGGGTTTCCCCCGTACGCGTACGTCAGCACTATAAGCCCTGGGACGTAACCAACTGACCATACTGTCCAAGAGAACATCCAGAGTGTCGAGGTGTGTACAATTATGCATGTGCGCGCCGGTGGTCGGGTACGCGGATGGAGTGGTGTGATGTGACGACCTGGCCATCCAACAACGCTAGAATCTGCTCTTAAGTAACAAGAGAAGCAGCTGTTTGTAATCAGGTCATAAATTAAACACCAAATATAAACCGCCTCACTGATTGCTCTGTAACGGCAATCGGCGAGGAAGGGGGAACGCTTAAGAGCGAAAGGTAGGAATGCTATCAAAATGTGTCTGTGAAATAAATATCAAAAGAAATTAGGTCATGCAGCAAATCAAAAACCCAAGCACACAAGTTGTTTTATAAAAGAAATGTCAAGGAATAATGAATAGTTTAATAGAAATGTTGTGGAAGAACCTGAAGTGACCATGTCATGTGAGGAAACCCATCTACATTGTAAAGTCAAGCCATTCTGTATGGAGGAATGGGCTACATTTCATCCCAGCTGATCTTGTCAACAGTTGCCTACAATGTTTAGTTGTAGTTATTGTTGTACAAAAGGGTGTGTCTACATGCTAATAGAAAAGATTGAAATACTTTTTGAACTCCAAAATGTTAGGGTTCCTACCTTCCCCTGGTGCGTTCGGCCGTCCTTGCCGGTTGCCATTACAGAGCCATTGGTGGGACGGCTTTATATCCACTATCTTAATTATGTCCAGATCCGGAACAGCTGCTTCGCGTCATATAAAGGTGTGGTTTTAGTGCTGTTCGGGGCCAGGTCATCATTATTCCACAGGGTTCCATCACCGTTCGGTTCGCGTGTCTGAACACCGGTGCCCTTTCGCCCTGTCGCGTTCCCCAGAGATAGTGGTTAAGTCCGGGGGCTTATTAGGGCTGATGAACTGGTATGGGCGGGTAACCCCTGAAGTATTTAGTTTGTTAGGGGCACTTTGAGGGTTTTCCCGTTCCGTACCCGTGCGCTCCTCGCACGGTCAGAACTCGTGCTCTTCGGTCATCGGTCCCTACCTAGCCTCACTCCAGCCGGGAGTTTGTTCTGAATGGGACACTCCCGGTCTGGCTTCTTTATTTTAGAGCTCACGCTTGCCCTCTGGCGCTTCGATGCTTCTCGCTATTTATTCTCGTTCGTGCTCTTCGCGTATTTGAGTTTATTTTCGTGTTCTTTTGTGTGTTATTCACACTTGTGCTACAAGCCCGTCCTGAGCTTATATGCTCGCCTTTTTGCGCTTTAGCCAATTTCGCGATTTCTTCGCCCCCTCGCGTGGCGTGTGCGTTACAGCTCACGCTCGCTTTCTGGCACTGCGGCGTCCTTTTCCACTCTTTACAGCAGCAACTTGATTCTGTGTTAAAAGTACACGGTCCGGCGCTCTTGCGCTCTATTGAGTCGGATTCTAGTAGTGGCTGGCTCGAGGTGTGCCCCGACTAGAGTAGCCACCGGGTAAATACGCACTCTATAAGACGTATCCAGGTTTTGGCTTTTTAGTATTGCATGCACTTTCGAGCTAACTTTCACTCCTCGGCGTTTGGACTACCTCCGTGCCTCGCCATTAAAGTGACGTCCCAAAACTGTGCTTTCTGCACCTTTGCCCCAACTGACGCTTTGGCGTCCTCTCGTGACAAGTTCGTGTGTTGCTCCCACTTGGGACGCAACCTCGGCGCACCCCTTTATACTTTCGGTTTCGTTATGTTAGGAGTCTGACGCTCCACGCTATTTCCCCCTTTTTAGTTGTTCTATATTATTTCCCCATTCTTATTATACGACGTGGGATATACTTATCCCGCAAACTTGGGTCCAAATAAAAACCTACCACATCTCGTAACAGAATGACCTGGCCATGAATGGACCCAGCGGGTTCCCACGTCGTATAAGAGGCATTCCCCACGGAGGTATGCCACGCCATGGCAACCTTGAGGCTTTTTAGCAGCTATGCCCCGTTGGGGGTAGGGCAAGCTGCTACCCGAACCCTACGGCCCCCCATTACCCCGGTCCTGCTTGGCGCTGGACCCTGCCCTCGTATGGGAGTTCAAGCGTGATGGAGCTGCTGCTCTTGGTCCCTCAGGAGCTGTCCCTTTTTTTTGTTGGGGGGGGGGGGGTTAGTACAGTTAGGGTTCCTACCTTTCCCCTGGTGCGTTCGGCCGTCCTCGCGGGTCGCCATTACAGAGCCATCGGTGGGACGGCTTTATATCCACTATCTTATTTATGTCCAGATCCCGAACAGCTGCTTCATGTCCTATAAAGGCCCGGTTTTGTTTTTTTAGTATTGCATGCATTTTCGAGCTCCCTGGCATTTGGACTACCTTTGTGTCTCGCTATTAAAGTGACGTCCCAAAACTGTGCTTTCTGCACCTTTGCCCCGACTGACGCTTTGGCGTCCTCTCGCGATAAGTTCACGCGTTGCTCCCATTTGGGATGCTCCGCTCTTCATCCCTTTTCAGTTGTTCTATATTATTTCCCCATTATTATTATACGACGTGGGATATACTTATTCTGCATATTTGGGTCCTGTTAAAAACACCACCACTGCTCGTAAGAAATGGTAGTAAAGGTGCTTTCACTGTTGTATTCCTCAACAAAATTCCAAAGACACCTCTCTGGACAACCATCATGCAACTTAAATCAGCAATAAGTCAGAAATTGTTTATGAACATAACTTCTAGACACAAAACCTACATTAGATAACCTTCCAGTTATTGTTCTTCTCAAAAGTGTCTTGATTTCAGCTGAAAATTATTGAAGGCATATTTCCCATCTATCAGTACTGAATTAGTGCTGAATCAAATCCTTGTGTTGACCTAATCTCTTGATAGCCGATTGCTGTACGTTTAGGGTATTGTAAGTGGTATTGAAGCAGGTGTGAGCACATTTATCTTGGGACTCTATCAAAATTGCATACTGTAAATATCTGCCTACAAGCCATTCCTGATTGTGTTGCTTGACAAGAGTCACACATGATAATGGCACATGCCGTTTCTTATAACTGTAAGTAACTATGCAATAATTAACTGCTCTGACAACATTGATTTTGCTTACTGAACACTCACATATTTCGCAGATTATAAAATACATGTGATATACAATTTTGACTTTATATCCTGGTCTCATGATTTCCCATTATATAGTAGTTCTACTAGTATGCAGTCACACCAAGCTGTTTTGGTCAGTCCAAGCATGCCTTGGTATTAACTCAGTGTAGGTGTTTAGCTATACACAGTGGGTATGAAAAGTATTCAGACCCCTTTCAATTTATCACTATTTGTTTCATTGCAGTCTTTTGCTAAGATCAAAAAAGGTCACTTTATTTCTCAGTGTATACTCAGTATGCCATCTTGACAGAAAAAAAGACGTAGAAATCAAATTCATACAAAAAAAAAAAAAAAGAAGGAAAAACTGAAATATCACATGGTAAAAAGTATTCAGACCCTTTACTTAGTATTTAGTAGAAGCACCGTTTGAGCTAGTACTGCCAAGAGTCTTCTTGGGAATGATGCAACAAGTTTTCACACCATGGTGAATGTTGGTAGACAGACATATTTCAGGTGTTTCCAGAGATGCTCAATTGGGTTTAGGTCAGGGCTCTGGCTGGGCCTTTGTTATTTTATTTGTGTACTTAGGGTTATTGTCTTGTTGAAAGGTGAACCATTCTTTTCTTCCAGAATGTGTCTGTACTTGGCTGCATTTATCTTTGCTTCAATTGCAACCAGTCGTCCTGTCCCGGCAGCTCAAAAACACCCCCATAGTATGATGCTGCCACCACCATGTTTCACTCTTGGGATTGTATAGAGCAGATGATGAGCAGTGCCTGATTTTCTCCACACATACCACTTAGAATTAACACCAAACAGTTAAATCTTTGTCTCGTCAGATCAGAGAATCTCATTTCTCATAGTCTTGAAGACTTTTTTTATGTGGGCTTTCATATGTCTTGCACTGAGGAGAGGGTTCCGTCGGACCACTCTGCCATAAAGCCCTGACTGGTGGAGGGCTGCAGTGATAGTTGACTTTGTGGAACTTTCTCCCATCTCCCTA
>JAVSBV010072379.1:0-23511 GCA_033117975.1 Parotocinclus spilosoma
TTACATACTGTACACGTTCTTTGGTCCGATTAAGCGGATTTTTGGTCCAAATAAGCGAATAACATTACACGTATATAGCAGGATTTGTTTCGGTACTTTAGGATTTGGTCTGACTAAACGGCTGGTTCTATTAACCGTAATCGACTGTATAGCATTTATTAAATGTCCTCGCTCAGACTACAGAACAAGATCTGGATAAAAACGTTAGGACTTTTAAGTAATGACCGAAAATATTAGATCGCAGATACAGGTGCCTGAAGTGAGCGTTTTTCGGTGGGTTGTTGGGCATACTCTTTGTGATCGGGTGAGGAAATGAGTCAGGAGGTTTTGAGAGGTGCTAGTTGACATGGTTTGAGCTTCGATAAGGATGCCTTCTGGACCTTCTCAAGAAGGTATATCAGGTCCGGCGAACTGGGGGGAGGGCTAACCCAGGGGACCCGCTGGAGGGATTATATCTCCTGGCTTGCCTGGGAACAATTGGGGATCTCCCAGGAGTAGCTGGTGGATGGAGATATATGGGCTTCTTTGCTTGCCCAACTCCATGTTACTGATTGGTGGAGGTCCCTTATCAGTAGTTAAATATCCCAGACCTTAATATCCCACTTTACACGATTTCTGAGTGGTCATAATGGTTTGGCTCATTATCGCAGGAGTTTTGGCCATGGACTTGACTGAAAAAAAAAAAAATACAATTCAGTTTAAAATCGCCTGAAAAGAGACTGAAGCTAATGGACTCCCCTTTTTTTTCTCATTTGATTGAACTTTTGATTTCTTGTACTTTGAATGATTATGTTCCTAAAGTGTATACAGTAGGTCAGTGTAACAATGTAATAAAAGGTTGTTCATCACGTAGGACCAAACTCGAGTAGCCTGTTATTCACCTCCTTCGTCATTCTGTGCCAGGTCTTCGTGAGACGATTTGAAGATCTTTGCAAAACAAAGAATAAAAAAACGATTTGAAAACAGCGCTGCACGTGGCCGTAGTGTACGTATACAGAATACACACGCACCGAGTGCTTTGTTAAGAACACCGTTCCCAAGGCCAGGTAGAACCTCCCCGTTGTAGCCCATCTGCCTCAAGGTTGACCGCGCTGCGCATCTGAGATTTTGAGATTTTTCTGCTCACGAAATTCAACAATTCGACAAATCCTGCCCGTTCTCTCGCATCAAAAAGGCTTTCTGTCCAGTTTCTCGCTGGTTGTTTTGTCACTGCACCTTTCTGGTTAGACCTGCGAGAGAGGCAAAGTCCCAGATTAGCATTGTAGACGTACTCTGTGCTCTGTAAACTGATTATAGTGACATTTTACCTAGGTGTTCTCTATTGAAATGTATCACCTGTGCAACACTAATGAGCTTCCCTCACGACGGACGGCTTAACAACGGAAGAGTCGCTTAACTAGTGAGGTTAGTGTTTGGAAAGAGTGGGAATTAAGACGTTTTTTTAGTGCAAATTTGGACTCCTTGGTTACTGGGTGAGTCAGGTTTTAAATTAGGCTTCAGAATCATTTACTGGAGGTGGAAATCTGCTTCATTTAATTCCTATGTGGGCAGCACGGTGGCACGGTGGCACGGTGGGGTGGCACCACTGTCTCACAGCAAGAAGGTCCCGGGTTCAATCCCAGGGTGGAGGGGCCTGGGACCTTTCTGTATGGAGCCTGCGTGTCTGCGTGGGTTTACTCCGGGTACGCCGGTTTCCTCCCACAGTCCAAAGACATGCGTGTTAGGTTAATTGGTGTCTCTAAAAGTGGCCCTTAGTGTGTGACTGTGTGCATAACTGTGTGTGTGCGCCCTACAATAGACTGGCGCCCCGTCTAGGGTTGTTTTTGCCCTTGAGCCCAGAGCTGCTGGGTGGGCACTGGCTAGCCCGCAACACGGTGTGGATTAAGCAAAAGATAATGAATGTTTAAACCATACATTTACTATGGTTTTTTAATTTTTTCAGCTTATCAGAGACAAACTGCCATTAAAAACAAATACAACAAAATGACAATTTTAGGGGTCCTGTAAAAGGGCCTAAAAAGGGCCTCGACAAGTCTTAAGAACTTACTCGTGTTGTTGAGTTCACTTTTATGAGGTAGCCTAACGGTTAGGGACTGGCCTTTGGACCAGAAGGTCCAGAGTTCAAATCATAACTCTGACAAACTTTCACAGTTGGGCCCTTGAGCAAGGTCCTTAACCCACAATTGCTTGGATTGTAAGATTGTATAAGTTTGTAAGTCGCTCTGGATAAGGGCGTCTGCTAAATGCTGGAAATGTAAATGTAAATCATTTGTAAAAGTATCCATCCCAAACGAAAAAAATCCCCCACACACCATTATCGTCCTTTTACAACCGTTATTTGACTAAACAGATTTTATCTTATGTTTTACCAGAGGAACTATTATCCATGGTAGTCTTGCTCTTAAGCATACTGTCCTGATAAAATAGAGATTAGGATAAAAAAACTATAATCGGTCTTATCACACATTCGGGAGCAAAAGCAGACGAAAAAAGGGTTATTAAAATCTGCACTGAAAAACGTAAAATGCTGAGGCGACAAAGAGCAGAAACGCAGCAATAAGCCTGGATTAAGTATAAAAGAGTCCAAACAGAAATAAGTAGTGGGCAGAGGTGCTGAAAATAGCATCCAGGCTTGAAAATCCGTCTGGAGCAGCAAGTCAAGTGAAGTCAGCAGAATGCGAGCCCGAAATGTCTGTTGCCAACTCAAACACATTAACACCCCCTGGATCAGCCCATTAAAACACAGAGGTGAAAGCACAAAGATGATAAATATCCAGACCTGCTATCAAATATCGAATGACTCCAAAATTGGACCGGATAAATATTTCAGGAGTGATCTTGGAAGGAAATCGAATCCGTCGCTCTGCACCCACCTTCCTGACTCCGTGTAGCTGCCAAGGTCTATTCAAACCGTTTATGGCCATTGATTTGGACCTACAGAAAACCTCGCAAGAAAAAGGGTTCACAGAGGGTTCAGTGGACTGATCATTTACTGCAAAAATAATGCTTTTGTTATGCTCTGGTTTTTGCACCTCATAACTCCTTATCCTTGGAAGGAACACAATAATGCTTGAAACTGAGAGTTTAAGCCTTTATTATAATGACTTTTAAGCACTAAACTTGTCAGGCTAGGATTTCACATGCATCGTGAGATACTAACTGTGAATTTTAATCACTGTACCACTAAAACAGAGCAGATGGGCTATATTTTATGGGTGCTCATCTTAACACGTGACCTGCCATCCCAAATAACCCAACACATTTATAATTGCACTGATTACTATTCATTATACTAACCAGTCAAAGTGACCCTAATTTGTCATCTTCCACAGACGGGTGTATTCGTTCAGGGCAAATAAGCTCACCGAAAAGACAAGTTACTCACCTGTTTCTGAAACACACAAGGGCATATAGCACGAGCTGCGATTCGATTTGGCGTGGACTGGACCAGTTTTTCAGTTTGGCCACCTTTTGTGACATTTTACTTAATGTTCCAGGTAGTCTCACAGATTTCAAGAGGATTCACACCTTGGAATTTGGCAGGCCAGTCCAGATTTGTAACTGCTCCTGAATGTTCATCATGCCAATCGGTCACCAGTTTTTATGGCCACTGGGAAAGAAGCAACTTTGTGAGCAGAAGTGAGGAAAAGCCTTGTGTGCTACTCTGCTCTGTATGTTCATGGTATGTACTTCCCTGTGGAATGTACATGCAGAAATGTGAATTGAAGGAAAAGGACTTTTACTCACAAGCCATGATACATGTCAGTAGTCCCAGTCCGTCAGCTTTGTCCTCCGGCCAAAAATTCTGCTGAGAATTTCCTGTAGAGTGGGACAGGTCCACTTCTACCTCGTTTAAATTCTTCATTCACGTTTCAATTAGCTCTTATTTTCGTTTTCAAAATGCTCCACATATTCACTCCAGAGGAAAGGTTAGGACTTTTTAAATAGCCATACCTTTGTAATGTTTGCAGCATGTGCTTTTGCATTGTCGTGTTGAGAAACGCATGGCCATCCCTGTAAAAGATGTCACCTTGAAAGCAGCTTATGTTGCTCATAGCCCCGTACCCTGACAGACCCTCATTTTTGGATTTGGTACTAATAACAGTCTGGAAGGTCCTCAGCTCTTATTAGCTCTCATCCAAAGGAAGATTTGGGTTATTTTGTCTACATGTGACAGCACTGTGGTGCAGTGATTAGGACCGTCACCTCACAGCTCTGAGATTCCAAGTTCAATCCCCATCCTGGGCTCTGTATGTGTCGGCGTTCTCCGGATACTCCCGTTTCTTCCCACATTCCAAACACATAAGCGTTTCCAAAGTGCTCTGAGTGTGTAACCATTGATGGTGTGGCACCCTGTCTAGGAAAGTACCTGCCTTGTGCCCTGTGAAACCCACTAGACACGTGTATACCAGCGACCCTGGGAACTAGGGAACTAGGAACACACAGATAAGAAAAGATTGCTTGAACCCAGTTCCTTTTAAGTTGGCTTAACGACTGTTTTCAGTAACTTTTCCCTTTCCACTGTTACCTCTGGTTTACTCCATTATGTTCTAGGTTCTGCTTTATGTAAATCAGCTTTGCAACAACATAGATCATAAAAGTGATAGAAAGTAATGTAAAAATGTTCCCCTTTTAAATTTATGGCCCGTTCTGCTCTGATTTATGATAAATAATAGGAGTCTCAGACTAGTAATGGCTTCTGTATGAGCATAGAGAAAACAACGAGAGGCAACACCGTGTCACTACTGACCATTCATCACTCTGATAGTGTATTGATTACATACAACCAACAATGCATTCAAATCTGCTCTGTGTGAACGCTCTGAAGCTGCATTATGCAGAGTTTAAGATCTGAACCACCCCCCCCCCCCACAATAGTATATTTATAAGATCAAATTTAAAAAGCTGAGAAAACACAAATCATTTTTTAAAAATGTGTTAATGTTATATCTTAATATAATGTTGCATCTTAATAAACATTCATTCCTGCATTTCAGTGTGAAATACATCCCAAAAAAGTTGGAACCGTAAAGCATTTACCACTTTGTAATGTTGCCATTCCTTCTCGCAACACTTAACACTTTTGTTATTGTTTTGTTATTTTGTCCCATTCTTCCTGCAAACACATCTTACGATGTGCAACAGTACGTGGTCGGCGTTTGTCGCGTTCTCCGTTTACAAAATGCTCCACAAATTCACTCTAGAGGAAAGGTTACGACTTTTTTCCATAGCCATACCTTTGTAATGTTTGCAGCATGTGGTTTTGCATTGTCGTGTTGAGAAATGCATGGACATCCCTGTAACAGATGTCACCTTGAAAGCAGCTTATGTTGCTCTAAAATCTGAGTCTACTTCTCAAGGACATTGACATAGCCCCATACCCTGACATAGATTTGTTGCTAATAACAGTCGAGAAGGTCCTTTTTGTCTTTGAGCACACGGTTTCCAATTCTTCCAAAAAAAGATCCTGAATAAAGATCCTTGAATACTGATTAATCTGGTCACAAGATGTTTCCACTGTGTGATGGTCCATCCCAGAAACCTCTGAGCCCAAAGCTCCTACTGGACATGGTTATTATAAGGCTATATTTCTTTCACAGAAATTGTGATCTTCCACGACCTGGACAGATTTTAATGCTGGCAAGTTTAGACATACTCATCGTTTAAATGGTATTTCTGAACGCAACTCCATACTGTAGAGCTTGACAAAAATTTGCCAAATAAATCACTTGCCCACTTGGTTCTATCAGTTATTAATTAATAACGGTTCTTGATGCAGTGACGGCACCACAGGTTTTAGGTTTGCGTCCTTGCCCTTTACAGTCTGAAATTTCTCCAGGTTTCTTAAATAGTTCAATAATATTATGGACTGTAGAGCAAGACATATGTCAACCCGTTTCAGTCTTTATTTGAGTCTTTGATTATTTTTTCAAGATTTTAATATTTTCCCACGCATTTTCTTTGACAAACGGGTGATGCTCTAGCCATTTTGTTTCTTAAATCATAATTATACTTTCCTCTTGGCATCTTAGTTTGGAATGTGTTGCAGGCCTGAAATGCAATGAAATGAAATGAAGTTTACCAGACAAACCATTAAATAGTTTGGATTCAAACTGTCTGTAATGAAACAGAATCACGTAGGTGTATGGAACTCTGGGTTTACTTTATTTGTGTTTTTTCCATACCAACCCAACCTAATGTGTAGTTTAAGTAAAGAATAACTTGTGTTTGCTAAACTTTTTACAAAAAGTAGGGGATATTTCATTATTGGATATTTCATTTTTGATTTTTGGAAGCAGTAAATAGTTCATGATACCATATCATTAAGCAAACTCTGTCTTCTGTCTGTTCAGAGGACAGAACTTTTGTTTAATGATTAAATATTAAAACACTTGCACTCTGGTGTCGGTGTTCTCCACAACCTGGACAGATTTGAATGCTGGCAATTTTAGACATACCCATCGTTAGCAGGTGCAAATAAATCAACATCACCATGCAATCTATATAAGCTTTCTGTTGGCAGTAGAATCTGGTCAGTGACTTTCATGTGGACCCTACAGGCACCACCACTGCCTAGATGCTATTGCTGGCCACTTGAACCTTTAGTTGTTTGGTCTGTACCTATGTAAGTCACTTCTATATGAGGGCATCTGCCAACTCAGCTAAAGAAAAAAGCAAATGCCAGCGGGAGATCTGTTTTGGAGTTCCAGACTGGTCCATGCTGGTTAAGATGGGTGAAGTCCTACTAGTTCAGCTTGTTCTGGATTAAAAACACAACATATGCTGGATTTTGCTGTTAACTTTACCCATACAGTGTAGAATTGAATTTATTGATAGACAATACACTTACCATAAACATGTTGTTTGATAAAAGCAAGAGATAAAGAAGTAAATACCAGTCGCCTTTGCTCTAAGCTCTAAGATAACGCAGGCTAAAAACGGTGTGCGTTAAGAATTCTCAAATTAAAACAGCAACTTTAACCTGTTTATCGTTGTATGCAGTCATACCGTGATTCACATCTATCGCAGTTCCAGCAGAAGTTGTGAAGGTTTCATGTCTCTAATCTCACATCTCATAAAATCGCACGAGTAAACGCGTACAAAAAAAGACAGACTGATGGTTTAAATCTTACCCCTTTAGGCGGAGAAAAGTGGAATAGGAGCGGGAGCGGCTGGATAAAAAAAACTTGAGCAGGGTTGTGGTTCCTCCAGACGCGCTTCTCTCTGCCACAGACCAGCAGCTACTGAAGAGCGGTTCGTGAGAGATTCGTTTACTTATAAACGATTCGGCTAAACGATTCACTTAAAGAACCGATTCCCAACCAGGAACGAATCCGAGGATTTACGGCGCACAATTACAAATCCGTTTCTTCCTTTATATTTGGGGTAATGCAAATATGACTTTTGAAAATGCTATGACTCTATATGCATTTCATTGTTATACATAATTTTGTGTAAATGTAAAAACCAAACCTGTTTTTTAAAAGTGTAGGGGGCATGTCTCACCCTAACACTCCAGTTTAGGTCTGTGCTCTGTCCTGGCTAGCTTTCCTCAGATATGGCACTATGGTGCCTAAGCCCAGCCATAAGCCACCTCTGTTGGGATGCGATAGTTCATTAGACCGCTGCACCACCTGAGCACCTATTGTTGATTTCTATTAAAGAGAGTGAAATATTAAAATATCCTATTTCCTATACTGCTAACCCTGTTCAGATTTGGGAAGGAGTCTGAAGCCTATGCCAGAATTAGGCACAGGCAATGCCAGCTCATCACATGATCCTGTAACTGATTCACCCAACCATCAAGTTCCACGCCCGGTGTGGGGTTCAAACTGTAATTGCTGTTCCCTAAAGCTGACTCTATCCCCAGCCACAGCAACACAGAACAAAACAGGCTAACATTACTATTACTGTGAAGGTACAGACGTTTCTGGACTACAATGTCCAGGCCTAAAGTCCAAGCACTCCCACGCTGCCACTACTGGGCACGGCCCACAATTGTTTGGACTCAACCATGTAATCAGTTGTAAATTGCTTTGGAAAAGTCAGACTCACTCTTACAGCACCGGGGGATCTAGACATGGGCAATTATGCCTGTGTGGCACCTGACCAAGCTGGAAAGCTCAATGGTGATGGTTGACATTCTCCACTATGTTCCAACACCTTCTCTGGGGTAGGCCCTCTGCAAATCACAAGGGCAAGCATTCATCCACCTGTCATCTTTTGCCCGCTCCTCCTACAGATGAGAAAGGTTGCTGTGGCAGTGGTAAGATGTGCAATGAACATCATATTCCCTCTATTGGCGTGTCTGTGCCACACTTGGCCAGGCAGGAGGCACCACTGAGAATTGAACTCATGTCTCCGTGTTATGGGGTTAGCATTTCTAGTACTGTGGTACCCGAGCACCTGTTGAATTTATTTCTAATTACGACAAAACATCTCAGATGCACTACAGATGGTGCAGATAAAGATTAATTTAAAGAGCTCCGGTGTTTCCTTTAATGCTGTACATACATAAGCTTCAAACTCAATTGTGCAGGCGTGTTAGATGAAAATGCCTCATTAACTCATATTCTGATTAATGTCGCCACACATTTCCACTCAACCGGTGCCCTTTTGTCTCTACCAAGATGCCAATCCAGTCTCAGCAGTCT
Source organism: Parotocinclus spilosoma (assembly GCA_033117975.1). Classification (NCBI taxonomy): domain Eukaryota; kingdom Metazoa; phylum Chordata; class Actinopteri; order Siluriformes; family Loricariidae; genus Parotocinclus; species Parotocinclus spilosoma. Next base: position 8,655 of record JAVSBV010072379.1, read on the forward strand.
AGCAATGCAGATCCCAAGGCGAGGGCATGTGGCCGTTTGGCCATCTGTGCCACCTGCTGCCACTCTATCCACATTTAGCCAGTCTTCAGCTGTGTCACACATGGAAGGCACATTTCCATAAGGTCAGAGTGCATGAGTGATGCATTCACAGTCTGCCTGTCAAACTCAAACTTCCACAATTAGAGGTTCATAGCTGTCCGCTGCGGAACGTAATAGGGATCACAACGGCAGCTCATTTCCCGCCGGGCAGCGTAGAGTAAGTGCATATAGGATGTGGAATGAAGATAGAGAGAGAAGCAGATAGCAGGTGGCTGGTCGAATCAATAACTTTAATAATGAGATCCATGGGATGCCATTATGGTCCTTCCCTCAAGTGCTACATGCCTCTTGTTCCATAACGAACAGCATCTTCTTCACCCACCGCTCACAAAGCCTCATTAACCTTTCGAGGTCTTTAAAAGATGTGCATTTGGCCTAAGATTTACTGTGAGGTTGTTTCTCTTTCAGTGAGAGAGACAGTGCAGTTCAACCAATTGTAGGAGATCAAACAATATTTGGTGTCTTATTGTTCCATGTTTCATTTTCTACATGAAAATGCCCATGTTTTATGGTGATGTCGGAAGGGTAGGATTTAAATAAATGGAGCTTGTGTAGGTAAAAATAAGATGCAGACTCCAGATAAGACAGGATGTCTGATGTTTAAAGACAGCTAGACAGCCATTCGGACTGCCAGGGGAAATTCATTTAAACACGCAAACTGTCCTTCACAAACCAAATTTTTGTGCCAAGTAAGGTCAAAGTCAAAGACAGATTTATTTCTAAAGTGCTTTTTACAGTCTAGCATTGTCTCAAAGCAGATTTAGAATTTTCTAATTTGTAATCGCCTAGGGCGACGGTGGCAAAGAAAAAATCCCAAACTCCACCAAGACTCAAAAAGGGACCCTTCCTCCTTGAGAGGTTATATATAAGAATTAAACTTATTTATACTTAATGAATAACTATAGTCATTGCTTAAATATACGGAAGTTAAATTAATATTAAGAAAAGGTAATCATTAAAATAAAATCCATGTGGACTAATAAATAGGAGATAATATAATACATAAAAAGTATAACAAATAATATAAAGCTATAGCTTAAACTATAGATTAAATGAATATAACAGAATGAAATATTGTAGAAAACATTCAGATCTGCATTCGAATTTTTTCATAAAAACTATCAATAAGATAACTCCATGTTGAATACATTGAGCAAGAATTGATATGTTAGTGTTTCCTTTTTGTAGATTCAGTAACTAATAAATGCAAAAACAGAGCCTGTAAGTGTGCTTCTGCCTTTTTAGGCATCTAGTTATTTTTGTGGGATTTTGTGCCACATCTTGTACCTCCAAACAACTTGTCACCTTAAATGGACCCGAGAAAGAGAGAGAGAGAGAGAGAGAGAGAGAGAGAGAGAGTTCCCACTGTATGAAACCCATAACATCAATGAAATACACTGATGCAAAATCTGAGCATGCTGTTTTACCTTCGCTTATCCTGGTCAGGTTTACAGGGCAGGGTCTGGACCCTAAGCCTGAAGGGGGGGTGTACTCTGGACAAGGGTACCAGTCTGTAAATGCCACTAGATCTTCAGGTTGTAAGTCCCACTAATACTTTTTGACTTTTGGTAGCACCTTTGGTATCCCCCTACCGAATTTCTCTTAAGCAATTGTACTGTTGCCCTGAAACATCAAAATTATATTTCTGCCCTTGGAGGTGGTCAGAAGGGAAATGCGGCTCAGTAGGTTGGATATTAGGCCAGAAGGTTAATTGATCAAGTCCCAGTTGTGCCAGTTCTGCATTTTGGATAACCCTCAGGAGTTTGGATAATGTCAAATGATTCTACAAGTCACTCGGGATGATGCTGTGAACATAAACGTACCACTTATCCACCTGTTACAGTAATCCATATGCTGTTAAGAAGTTCATATGTTTCCTGACTTTGACTTTTCATTTCTGAGAAAGCCATCCAGGCAGAATCATAGACAGAGCAACAGCTGTTTACCTTCTCGTGCAATTTCCTGTGCAGACCCATGCAGAAACCGAGAGCGAGCATTAACGCTACGTATCAGCACCTCTTTGTTTTAATCATGCAGACCCACACGAAACAGCAACCTTGGACTGTACTTAATAGGCCATTAGGCAGCCTGGTTTGGGTTTGTTTATTCCACAGTGGCTGGGTTGCATCCTGAATTTGTGACTTTGCATAATAAGTATTGTTATGCTTTTCTTTTAGATGACTGGTTTCAGACAAATTTCACGGCAATTCCAGGATTTTTTTCTGCACAGCTGTGGGATATCAGCGTGTGGATTAAGCTATATCAGTATTCCCTCTTACAAAGACCATATAAGGCTCTTGTGGGATTTTAACTTTTCGAGGTGATCCAGCTCATCCACCAGAGTCATTTCTCCTACAGTGCTGTTTCAGAGCTGTTGGAAGTACATCCAACTGGCTTTACAATTACAGACCACGTGTTATCTCTGCCAGTCCAGGCCTGCCTTACACATAAAAACGAACCCTGGAGACAGTACCTAAATCATCACATGAGGTAATCTTGCAGCCTCTACACACTAATGTTTTTAATTACAGCAAATCCCAAGAGCATTGCAAAGTCCATAAGTCAATAGTGTTATTAAGAGGGTTTAGCTGTGTTATTCCTTGATTGCTGGAGCACATGAAAGTGTTTTTTTTTCCTCTCCTGCTCAAGGCTAACAGGTAACGCATTGATCAACATGTGATGGGAAGTCATCACTCGCTCTATAATGGGCCTGGCTTTATTGTGCCTGAGGGAGCTAAAAACATTATGAACATATTAAGGGTTAGGTCGATCTAGTTAACGTCAGTGCACTCGGTAATCAGCAGGGTTGCATTGAATATGCATGATGTATAAGAATGTGTAAATGAAACCTACAGTGCCTATAGAAAATCAGCAAACCTCTTTAACATATTCACTTTTGTAGCCATACAACCTCAAATCCCCTTAAACGCAATGTCCATTCAGCTTTACGTACACATTTTTACCTATATTCATGTAATGAGAAACAAGGCAATGAAACTAAAGTAATAAAGTTGGTAAGTGATCAGTCCAATGATCCTATTCTTTGTTGACCCACATCTTTAATTTTATGCACCAGGTCTGTTTGGATATGTCTCAACCAGCTCTGTGTCTAGAGTTCTGAACATTTTTTTGTTTTTTTTTTGCGAATTTAGTCATATTTTGTGGTGATCAACCATGAACTGCTCTCTTCAAGTCCATACACAGATTTTCTATTTTTGCTTTAGGTCAGGGCTCTGACAAGGACATTCACCTTCCAATTCTTACATCCTCCAATTCCATAGGACGTCCTAAAGCTGGTCAAACACAGACAACAGAGGTTGCACTTGGAACATCCCAAAGCATGCTGTGGATCGCTTTCAAGAGACTGAAACAGTACGAAGAAGGCTACAGCCACATCTGTCAGATAAACCAGATCTGTTACAACAGAAAGAGATGTTCGCTACTTGACCTTATTTGCAAGAAGGAGTAGGTGCAGCAATGCAAGAGTTGTGGGTTGACAGTTTCTTGCTGCCACTGGATGGCGGATTTGCACCCAGACCATACAAATTTGTCTCCATCATGTTTGGTTGCGTGCTCGGCGACCAATGGTATGCATTTCCTTATCTGCTGGACTGGGGTGGACTAGTGGTTAAGGTACTGGACTATGGACCAGAAGGTCCAGGGTTTAAATCCCACCTCTGCCACAACTGAGCAAGACCCTTAACCCACCATTGCTTGGATTGTAAGACTGTAGTAATTGTAAGTCACTCCGGATAAGGGCGTCTGCTAAATGATGTAAATGTAAATGTAAATGCTGTAAAACACTGTAGAAGGTGGGCTGATGACCATCGTCAATAGACCTGTGATGAGTGGTCAACTGTCCTCGTCTCGGTTCAGTTTGCAGCCTGACAATCATCGTGTCCTGGTCTGGTGTGAACGAGGAACACAGAAGAAACCACATTTAACGAGAAATTGGCTCCTTTGTTGATGGTGTTTGGTGAATCATGGTTTCACCTGGCAAATCGAAATCGATCACTGACTACCATCTGATACCAAGTTCCTGCATCCTATAGTGGTACCACATGCATGACCAGTTGGAAACGTTCTTGTCACCGATGATAGAACAATCATCTACCGTGCGCATCCCATCAACAACATGCTTTGGGAGGCAGGAATTGAACGCATGGACTGGCCTTCACGTTCTCCAGACCTAAATCCCAGTGAACATGCTTGGGATGTACTGGGAAAACGTCTGGCATGGCCAATGCTTCCAACAACACTTCTTGTACTGGAAATTGCCCTGGAGCAAGAGTGGCAGAGGATCCCACCAGAACTGCTGAACAATCTGCACACAGCACATGCACACAGTCACATACTATGGGCCACTTTAGAGATCCCAGTTAACCTTTGAACTTCTGAACAAATCTGCACAGCACATGCACACAGTCACACACTATGGGCCACTTTAGAGATCCCAGTTAACCTTTGGACTGTGGGAGGAAACCGGTGCACTCGGAGTAAACCCACACGTTACTGGGAGGACATGCAGACTCCACATAGAAATGACCCAGGCTCCTCCACCCTGGGATTGAACCTGGGACCTTCTAGGTGTGAGGTAGTGGTGCTACCCACCGAGCCACTGTGCTACCCATCTTTTCTGATTACCTTTGATGAAATAAAATCAAATGCTTTTTTCTCACTCCAAAGAAGATCTTTATTGTATGTTGATTCCACTGGATGTGATTTTATTCCTTTGTAACCAAAAAAAAAATTCATTTGAGCTGTTTTCCTTCTGGAGCCCTGCAGAAGATCCTTCATAAGCAGTTGTGAATAATCTGTATGATCTACACGTTCATCAGTAGCGCATCAGAAGCAGAGTATACCGTGCATGAAATAGGGTCATTTCAGCATTATAGATGCGACATTTGAACTCATATTGACTCACACTATGACTCAGTGCTTGCACAAGCTTAGTATCAGTGTGTTAGCAAAACATATTTATTTAAAGTACAGACTGGTAAATACAGTATACATTACTATAAGTTCTCCCAAAGTGTGGAATTGTGTAGATTAAATAATGGCAAGTAAACAGAATGGTGACTCTTAGAATTCAACAACTTACGCTTTTTGTTTATTGTTTCATTCTTCTTCATTGTCTAAATGTCTGCCATTTAAAGGTGTTTCTGCAGTCTGTATCTGTTCTTGTTCTTGTTTATGCAGCTAAAAAGTACATTTTTATACTGGTCCATCGGCCACTTTTAACGAAAGTCAGACCTATTGTATATCTATATATAAAATATACCTACTGTATATCCTATACTGAACATATGGATGTGATTTAGATACCTGAGTTTGAGAGACTGTAAAATCAGACTGCTTTTTACTCTCTGGACTCGACAAACAGAAGAAACCAAAGCTAAAACAATATTTGTTGATCACTGGTTGCTTTGAATCTTTTGAACTTGCCAGTTTTTCAGGAAAAAGTTTGGTCGTCTCACTTGCTTCTGTCATCCCAGACCAGTGTTGCCAGGTTGCCAGTGTTGAATGTAGGATTTTCGTACCAGAGACATAAAATGATTGTATTTTGAGGAAAATTATCGTACACCCGTCATAACCAAAATAACAAGTCTATTAATGCGCTATAGTCACTCTAGTGGTGAATAGCATCTAACAGGAACTCACTTTTTTTTTTTTCCTCAATCATGGGGCGAACACAGCGGACTATTCAGACTATTTTTTTAGAGAGCCACGATTGGCTGAAATTTCCAGAAACAGATGCCTTCAGGGTTCACAAAAAAAAACTCACAGTTGGGACAGACTGATTACAACCGATTACAACCAGCTATGGAAAGTCGTCAAAATAAACAAGGAACAAATACAAAAAAATCTCTAAACACATCAACCAAGTCAGAGCATGAGCCAACAAGCAAGTAAGCACATGACTGGTAAGGTACACACACACACACACACACACACACACACACAGAGTGAGCTTCTGCTCTTAAACTCTGGGTTCTCCTCTTGGAGCCATTAATTGGTTATTTTTGGTCTCCATGTCTTGAGTTAAAAGACAGATATTTTTTCTTATTATAATAAGTTTAAGTTAACAACGTAGATCGGACGGGTCGTTAATTGGCCCCTGATTTTACATACTTTAAAGGTATAATAAGCACCTGTGCTATTTCTATAAGTTGGACACAAACGAGTAATAGTTCTCTCATGCTGCTGTGCACAAAGCTTATATTAGAACAGCCTCGAAATCATTTATTCTCCACACCCAAAATGGCAGTTAACTAATGAAATGCCATTTTCACTGAAATTAGCGTCGGCCTGAAATGAAGCCCTATGGACCCACAGCTCATAAATAATTGAGGACGTTACTCATGAGCAGGGGAGTGGCTGAGATAATTGCTGTAGAATTAGGCATAGTTTCTTACCGGTGAGGCCTCGTTTAGTCACACTCTGGCCAAAAGATCGTACCAGGATTTCTTGCATGAATGGCTCTCAAGTCACACTACGGTCTTTTAAATGGGTTAAGGCAGTGGTTCTTAAACTTTTTCTGCAGTGCCATTCTTTAAAGCCACATTAGATTTAGTCTGCATACATACCGTTCGTATGCGTTCGTTTTTTAATGGTTATTAAAGTAAAAATCAGCACTGGATTACATCATGAAAAAATTCTGATTGTCTCGGCTCTTTTAATCAGTCGTTGCCGTGGGGCAAAAACGACTAACGAGGGAAGATTCGAATATTTTTGTCCGGAGTTTCATTTCCTCCTGCCTTTTTCATATTTGATCAAAATCTTGGCCGTCTTCCTAAATCTATCCATCTCCCTCATCCTCCTTGTCTTCTTTCTATGCTTAAAGGACAAGTGGTGCCCATCCATCATGGAGCTGCAGAACTGTTACAGCATGCTGCCCATTTCTGAAGCCAGTAAAGCACATTCCTGAGCAGATGCAGCACATCTAAATAGGGCTATTTGTTTTATCTGACATTCCATGTACAAGCTGTCAGTCTCTACATGTTAAAGAGAAGCCTGCACTATTCATGCACGTCTAAAACCGAACCTCTAAAATAAGGGTAAGAATACCATTCGTGGAAAACGACTGCCTGTCCTACCAGTTTGTGAGAGTAAGACTGAGTATTAAAGTCAGACAAAACCTGTTTGGCTTAGGTGCAAGAGTAAAAGAATCCATTTTACACCCACTTTTCCCAGTCAGGGTGTTAAAAACACTACCCACATACGTTTAAAGAGCTGTAATAATGTAAAATGTGTTTTTTGAGATATTGTTGACATATTGTAATACATTATTTTGTGCATATCAACCCAACATCATAGATAGCGTTATTTATTTTATAAAAATAACAATATCTGCCTTCAAAAACGAGTATTTCCATACTAAACTACGGAAAAACAGTATGCAAAAACAGATAGTGTCCCCAAATACATAGCAGGCATAAAACAGTACGTTAAAAGTCCTTAGATGACGTGTGTGCATTCGCCCTGATATGGATTGGTGCTCTATTTAGGTTTGGATCCCAATTTGCATCTACATTCAACTGTAATTCTAATCCGGCTTTGCGACATCCTGCGTTACAGAAGGACAGAGAATTAAGAGCCCAGAGAGGCAAGCAGTAACTCTTAGACAACATGTTAGAGACCAGCTGATAAATGTGCAGAACTTAGCGGATATGTGTCTGCATGAAGGCATCTCATGAGCCGCAGGACCTCTCAAAGGCCGCCCAATCAAGAATCAAATGGAATTTAAATCCGATCAGCCCACACACTATTACCAATACCCATAGAAAAGCAATCTTTACGAGAATCTGTAATTCACTTCTGGAAGGAAGCGATGGCTAATTTGGTTTGTATCGACCACCGAGCCTTGTGCCTCCTCAACAATTCCCCTTTTGTGGCTTTCAGAAGAACATTTTGTTACTAGATTTAATGTGAAGGCAAACAAAGTTCAGTCATGCTTCGTGCCTGCATAAATCTAGGCCCGAAACCTCGGCTGTAAATCTCTGCTGTAAAGTTTCTGCTGTAAAGTTTCTGCCTCTGAATGTCTTTTTTAACCACCTGCGTGAGTCACTAACCCTGAAAAGGCAGAAGAGTGCCTGGAGGAAATCACCCTACCCCAAATGCACAAGGGAAAAAAAACACTTACATTTGTAAAGATTAAGATAAATAAATCCCCCCAGTCTGTTTGGAGATGGCTGTACTAGCTTTGCACCTTGATGAGGGACATTTGTTAATTTCCCCTGTCTTTAGGTCAGCACACTCAAGGCCACTACATTTTTTTGGGGTCTCTGTTGCCCTGACAAGTAAACCACCTGCCCATCTTTATCCATCAATCCTAATCCCTTGCATAATTTCCACCAAACACAACCACAATGTGATGTTACCACCACCATGCTCCACAACATTATGTTGTATTCTGGGTGGTGCGTTTACTTTTTGTCAAACACTGTGCTTGAATTTCAGTTCAAAAAGATTCATCTGACCGCAAAAACATTTTGTTACATGGCATCAGAAGTTCAAACCTGTTGAAAGAATCTTCTTTGCCTCATCCAGAAGACCTTTAAAGGTGACACTGGTTTCTTCATAGTTTCATTCCTGGTCATAAAAACTCCCAGCCTGTTTGGAGATGGACGGTCTGATTTACAATTAGTAAAGTTGAACCTGAACTGTACTCAGAGATAGTTAGGGTCTCTGAAATCTTTTGGTTTGTGTGCAATTTATTGTGCTCCCTAGAAGCCAGTAACAATCCAAACATCCAGATTGATGTAGCTCTGATTCAGAACTGTTGTGAATGTCTGCATGTAGTGAACGAGGGATGTATATGCTGGCTGCTGGAGCATGTTTCTGGAAACGTGGGTGTTGAGGAGCAATGTGGATTTCCAGGGGGATTCATCATGCAGACAAGCCTGAAATAGCTGAGCCCAGCCATGGATGAATACATTCGCTTGTTCATCATTTTTTTCTATGCTGGAAGCTATAAATCTGACCGTGTCAGTGTTTTTCTGCCCCCGTTCCCAAGCATCTTTGTTTATCTCTGCTTTTAAGATGATACAATGTGGCGTCTCGATTACACATCCAACCTGTAGAAGGTCTCTCAGTCTGTTTCCAGCCACTTCTCCTAAGCAGGGATAATTAAAGTGGTTATTAATTCAATACATGATTTAAGCTGGTTGAGTGTGATACAGTTTACTGGAAGCACCAGTTCACAGTATAGGAAACCACACCTACTCTTTTGAACCTAAAGTAGTTCTGTATGGGTCTCAGGTTCCTTTTGCAATTGAGAAATTTTTTGCTAATGATCCAGGTCTTAAATGGAACAGCCAACCATCCACAGACAACACCTCTTCCACTGGGACTGGTAGAAGTCTAGCAGTTAAGGAACTGAACATTATATTGAACTGAAATTTCTGCCCACATTACACACACAGGACTTCTTCAACACTATTTATACTCACCACTCATACACTGTGTCCTAAACCACTCGTTCTGTATATATGTTTATTCTAACCACTTTTGAACCACCTCTAGCCTGGAAACAAGATGAGATACAGTTGGGCATGGAGGCATACAGGTTACAATCAGACAGAGCTATTGCTGGGAAACCTTTGCTGTCTGTGGGTGAGCATTATCCTGCAGAAAAATGCCAGTTGGAATCCCTGGCATGAGAGGATGTTCTGCCCATGTCACTGATCTGATAGTGTTCCTTGTATCACTAGGGGTAAGGGTGACCGACTGTAGCATGCTATATGTAGTATACTACAGGGGTTTGTAGTAAAGGCGCCACCTGTGCCTGGATTGTGGGTAATGAAATTGTGGGAGGTGCTCGTGCTTGTCAACAGATCAACCAATCCTCTTTACTTGTGGTCTGTCTGGGCCGTCCGGTGCTGGTTCATTGCATGCGCAGGCTGTCACAGAACTACTGTTCCAAACACCTCCTTATAGCTAGCTCAGAACAGCCTAGATATTAAAATTCATTGAAACAACCATCCTGCTTCTCCAAGAGGTACGCTTCCCAAAGGTAGCCTCTGAGAGCTCATTTGTTTTTGTACAAATTGTCAAAGCTCAGCTTTCCAAAATGCCTTATGCACACTACTTTACAGTGTTGCACACCTTATACAAGAAGTAACCGCAACATATTTTAGTCTCAAATTGAAGGGCTTTATTGGACAGAAATGAACGTAAGATGAGATCAAACCAATATGTTGTTGAAATAGATCTGTTGGAAAGCTGATGATTAGTTGTTATATATTTTTTTTTAAACTCTTAAGCTAGTAGGTAATGGCTACCTGTGAATCTGTATTTGCCCACATTTTGGCAAATAAACATGTTGGACAAGTTTGTACTCTTAGATCACGAGTTCTTTCAGTGGCTGAGTTTTGACTCCTCTGTGGGAAGCAGGTCATTAAACGTTACGGTTGCTAAACTTTGAAACTCCCTCCCACAGAGTCTTTGTACCATTTTGAAACATCCAAGGCCGGTTCTGCCAGTGCTGCTGTCGTATGGACGGCCTTCCTGCTTTTTTTAAACGTAGCTAATGTTACTGGTCATGTTTGATATTTTTTTGATTATATAAGCTTTCCAACTGTAAACGGCCTGAGAGCAGTGTGTCCTAAATAAAGCACAATTATAAAAGCAGCTCCAGTGGTTCAAGCCAGTATCTGAGGGCTTGGGTTGAAATCCTGGAATGACGTCTTAATATTTATATAATGTGAAAGCACTTATGCACTGCTCACAAAAATTAAAGGCTATTTCATTAATGTTTGTGAGCGGTTTTTGTACAGGGGACACAAACCACACAAGCCACCCATCCAACCACTCATAACGCATATATAAGCCCAGCTATAGAAGTATAAACCTTAAGGGAAATTTCCCTAACCCAAAGGAATAAATGTTGCATCGAATACATCAGAAGTTTCACTTAAATAAGGGAAAATACGGATTTACTGCAGTGACTGAGGTTTTGTTGCCGTACGATTCCACTGTTTCCATGACAATGACTTATCAGCAGAAAAAACTAACTTTTACTGAACGCAAAAAGTTAGGCAACAATAATAATAAAACATCAACTTCCCCTAGTAAATATTGTCTACTATAAATATTGTCAACTACAACATCACAGAGTAAATCAAAATATCATCCACACAAAAATAATTATCATAATGAATCAAATTCAACAAACTTCAACTTCTCCTAGTAATAAAATAATAATAATAAATTAACCTCAAACAGTAAAAACAACACAAAAAAAAATCAACCACGTAATGACAAAACTATTTCACCTAGTAAAAACTAGTAATAATACATCAACATCATAACATTATATAATAAATATAATGAAATATGTAAAAGATAAGAATTATTTTGTTTTATTTTTATTTATTATCATCTTCAAACCTCCCCAAAACCTCCATATCATCCATTTTTAAGAGTTAAAATATAGTTTTGCGTTCCTTTGCTTTATGCAACACACTGGTTTTTAAGTGATTCTACACAAGGAAACATTTAAGGGTTTATGAAGAGTTTCCTTAAAAAAGACCTTAGGTAACATATAAAGCAGACCTCATCAGACTCTCTGCTCTTTCCAGCCACTACCCTCACACCAGACTGCTCTCAAATAGCAGACCCTCCTGACCAGTACTAACTGGGGAATGAATCTTTATAACCATTAGCTCTAGCCTCACCTAAGTGGAAGTGGTGTGAGAACAGAGTAGCTTACAGAGGTGATGAGCTGTGAGTTATAGTGCTGCAAAGGTTCTGCCCTGAAGGATAAACTGCTTCAGTTCCTCTTGGTTGCTCAGTATTGCATTGGATGTCTCCATAATCCTTCACCACCTTAAAACCAACTCAAGGTTATTTATTTAACATGATATCAGCATCAAGGGCTATATTCATAACAGGAACATGATTACAGATGAACTCTTCACACACACTTATATCAGGACAAATTTAGAGACCAATTGACCCATCATCTTTAAAATATCTAAGGAAACCAGTGTACCTGGACAAACCTCGTGGCCCTGGAGAAGACGTACAAAGCCCATACAGCCGAAGATAGGGTTCGATCCAATCACAGCCTCAATGTGCTGCCTATATTTTGATGATGATTCATTGTACTTATCATTTGCCACATATTCTGGTTTTGAAGAAGGAAGACTTTTAAGAAACCTTTTTTTGAGCAAAGTGGTCCAGCTGATCATGTGACATTCGTTATACATTCATAATCTCAGAAACGGTAAAAAGTAGTACGAATTAAACTCAACTTAGTTCTTAGTTTCATGTGCTGCAAGTCAAGTATATCAAAAGATCTTTATCAACCAGCTACAAAATCACCCCAGGTCGTTATCTGGAACCGCTTGATTGGGTGAAGCCAGGAAAACAACCCAAAGGAATAAATGTTGCATAGAATACATCAGAAGTTTCACTTAACTAAGGGAAAATAGGGATTTACTGCAGTGACTGAGGTTTTGTTGCCATACGATTCCACTGTTTCCATGACAATGACTTATCAGCAGAAAAAAAACATTCACTGAACACAAAACGTTAGGCAACAATAATAATAAAACATGAACTTCACCTAGTAAATAATGTCAACAACATATACTAAAAATACTACAACATCACAGAGTAAATCAAAATATCATCCACACAATAATGATTATCATAATCATCAAATTTAATGAACTTCAATTCAATGAATTCACCCAGGTTGTTATCTGGAACCGTTTGAGAAGGAGAAGCCAAGGAAATCAGTACACTGCTCACAAAAATAGGGGATATTTTACTACCCTCATTTCGTTTATCTAATCCCCCACCACCCCATAGAGCTCATTGGCACTTTACTGGACGTGGGGTTCCATACATGCACCTCTTTTAAGTTGCAAGGACCACTCTGGATGTGAAACTAAGCCCTCAGAAACCAGCCTGTTGAGGAGCTGACTCTGACCACTGGAGCTTCCACTAGAATATATCACCTTTGAAACTTCTGATTACCTCTTACCGCTTTGCTAGGTTTCTCATTACAGTAAGAACATGCATTTCTCTTATTAATTGAGTAGAAATGTATTTATTTTATGGAAACCACTGTGAAGCATGTGGGTATATGCCCAAATGTGGAACATATCCTTTAAAAATGACTGTGGATGAACGTAATATTAGTTCTAATTTGTTTTCTAAGATTTGTACTTTATTTCGTATTACATTTAGGGAATGATTACTTTATAAACATATCGTTTCACTTTCATACACTGAGCTAAGCCAGTAAATCTGGCTGAACTATCCTTTCCAGGTAATGAGCTGATACAAATGGTACTGTTTACCATAGACCCTACAGTGTAGGGACCTGAACACGCAAACGTTTTCACTCCATTCGGTGAAGCCTGTGAGTGATCGCACATCCATTCAACCACGGAATATCAATATCAGTCAGGTCACAGAACACACTGTTCCTGTGTTCATGATGGGACCCCTCCACAGCATGGAGTTCAGTTCAGATTCAGAAATGAGATCCTCGCAGATTCCATCCTCAAAGAACCTGCTCTGTGCTCGAGGCCGAGATGTCCAGCAGTCTCCAGGCAGCGTAGGGGTTAAACTCCTCCTGATCTCGACACAAAGCCCATACGTACATCATCCTGAGCACTTTGTCCTGAGGGACAGAAAACAACAAGGGTCAAACGTTTTTAAAACCCCCTTTGGTCAAGCTTGTGAGGTTTGAAACCTATTGTGGAAATCACTGGGCTAATCCTGGATGGACACTGTTCCATCAGTAGGGGTCACTTTTAAAGTCTCGGCCTCAGACCCGTGTGAATCTTAATCAGGCTGGACAGCATAAACAAATAACGATCTCAAGTCACCAATCACCTCAGGCTGAGCTTTCTTTAACTTAGCTTTTTAGTATTTTTTATTGTCCCTATACCAAAGTATAATACAATTCTGCATGGCATCTCTCCAATAGAGTGATAGAACAACTACAAAATAATAATACATTAAGTGTAGTGTAGTCTAAAAAGTAACATTGTGCAGTATACAAGAATTTACATGCAGGTTATACATATTAAATGCTAGATAAATAATACTACTTTTTTGGGCCAAATGCCGACAATGTGTTATGCTTGTGATACCATTGCTAAAACACCAAATCTAATGGTGGCTTAATTAAAGCTTTTGCACAGAACTATATATTACATTATCCTTTTCCATTGTTTAATTAAATTGTTGTTATTTGCTTAATTTTACTATTAATACAAACTTTTTCAGGTAACATCTAGGCCACCCATGGAGGTCGGGTCCCTTATTGAGTCTTGTTCCTCCCAAGGTTTCTTCCTTCTAAATTCAGGGAGTTTTACCTTGCCACTGTCGCCCTAGGCTTGCTCAATTTGGGATTGGCCTTTTAAGATAAGATAATATTGCAAAGCTGCTTTGAGACAATGCTCTGTTATAAAACGAGATTTAGAAATAAATTTGACTTTGACTGTATGTGTGATCTGACGTTGTACAAACAGGTGTTATACGGCGCATATCTCTATTTATTTCTTGTCCTTTTTTTCGGTCTCCTAAAAGACACTGATGGTGGTTTTGGTGCTGGTTCCGGCACCACGCGCTTGGATGTTCTTCCGGCTCGACGTCGCTCTGATTGTCTTTAACAGTGGAGGCAGATCCCACCAGAGTGCAGGAACTCCCTCCATCAGTTGGACATTAGGAGACGAGGTGCCTCCAAGGACCTCCCACTAAGGACTCATTTTATAATCTATTTTGTTTTATAATT
>JAVSBV010072380.1:0-10227 GCA_033117975.1 Parotocinclus spilosoma
AATCAAGAAAGTGGTGGGCGTGTTCACCTCCCGCTGGTTTTGCTCTTGTCAACACAACTTTTCGGATTTCCTTTGATCTTTGATAAAAGCATAAATTCTCTCTGGGATTCCAAAAATCCTTCCATATATTGCTGACTCGCTTTGCATCTGCTCTAAGTGGCAACTTGTGGCTTCTTTTTCTTATTCACTCTCACGTTCTTTGGTCTGATTAAGTGGAATTTTGGTCCAAATAAGCAAATAACATTAAACGTATGTAATATAACATATAATTTGTTTTGGTACTTTGGGATTTGGTCCGAATAAGTGGCTGGTCCAATTAACCGGATTCGACTGTATTCTCGCTAGGTGTTTCGTACCGCATGGTCACGGTTTGTTTGACTTTGATATTGCCGAATGTGAATCAGTTTAGATACTTATAGGTGAGAGAGAATATACAAGCAGTTTGTAATAATAATTAGGGAAATATGCTAATTAGAGTTCAGTGCCGTCCTGTTTATGTGACATCATACTTTGGGCAGCTCTATGTAGTGTCTTTGCTGTTTTGAGTCTGTTTATGGCTGCCCTGTCTTATTTCCTTTTATAACCTATCATTATATTGTTGTACTTTTTTTATACTGTAAAGGAAGCTCGGCTTCCCCTTACAATATAAAAAATAAATGGTAAAATGTGTACAGTTGTTGACATTTAATTTACTACAAATGCTTCAGAACACGCTCATCTCAAAGATGAGTTCATTTAGCTTCAGTTATTACAAATCGACTTGATTTGGCTAACTTAGACATTTCAGTAGCATCAATGTCGTAGATTTTATGAGATAATTTTTTTATACGGTCTATGGTCAATGCATTTGCTGGTAGAAGCTGAGGATCCATTTGCATCAATGGGACTGTACGGAACAGTTCATTTTTTTTAATTGCCTCGAAGTTCGATGGTCATTAGATAAATGCCACGATCAGCATCTCTGGGGTGAATGGAGCTGTGGGCATTAGCCTCTGCTGACCTGGATGCTAAGCCTTCTGCATTACGATTGGAGGATCAGTCGAAAGGCTGGATCCAGCCTTGATTGACAGGTATTTTGAGACGTACACTGTCAATAATTATCTAATTATTGGGAGCTCACTTCCATCACGGATTTTGCAAGTGAAGTCAAAAGACAAACAATTACAGCCAATTTCTAGGTATTTGCTCGTTAAAATTACTTGACCATTTCCATTGTTCATTTCTTACACTGTAAATAAAACACATTCATAGTATTTCCTTGTTTCATTTGAACATAATTTCAGCATTTCATTGTTCAAGTTCAGTATCGTTTCTTTAGTTTGTTGGTGGACAGTGCAATGCTGTACAAACTTATCTTTAATGGCAACAATTGGAGCTACATCTGCAGGTGTCGAAAAAGCTTTTTTTTTCTGTTTAAAAAGGCTTAAGTCTTACAACAACACAATGGCCAAGGCCATTTATGCAGCCTTTTTTTGAAAGGACATTGGCCATTGAGAGGACAAGTCCCTGGAAAAGACACTCACTCGGTACGATAGGGTGACAGTCCATTTTCTTGAAAAGGAACAGTTGACAGAATTTACATATAAATAAACTGACAAATTTTATGATGTAAGCTGACAATGTTCTTTCTCTAGTTGAAATGCCAGTAGCTGTTACTGCCCACATAGTAAAATTTCAAAATGAATTATATATTTAGGGAGGTCTGAAAACTAGTCAGTATCTGTGATCACCATTTGCTTCACACAGTGCAACACATCTCGAGCAGCTAGAGTTGATCAGGTTGTTGATTGTTGGCCTGGGGAATGTTGGTCCATTCCTCTTTAATGGTTGTGTGAAGTTGCTGGATATTGTCAGTAACTGGAACATGCTATCATATTTACCCATTGAACAAGTGAGTATGCTGGCAAAGCAAGAACTGGGATGTTTTCAGCTCCCAGGAATTGTGTACAAATCTTTGCAGGATCCGGCTGTGCGTTATCATTCTTTAACAAGAGGTGATGGTCGTGGATGAATGGCACAACAATGGGCCTCAGGATCTCATCACAGTATCTCTGTGCATTAAAAATTGCATAGATAAAATGGCATTGTTCATAACACAAACTTGCCCGTACCGTAACCCCACCACCAGCATTGGACACTCAATTCTCAACGTTGACATGGATGGATGTGAGATTATCTCAACAAAGGAGTAGTGTTGACTAACACAGATTCAGACAAATTTGTGTACAATATTTGAGAGAAAAAGGGTTTTTGATGCTATAATTCGGTTCAGAGTCTTTTGGATGCATTCTATTAAGAGTATGGTCTTAGCTTAGGTCTCTTGTTAGTGTAAACTGCTTTTGTTTATGTTTTAAACAAATGTCTTTCCTGGGGCAAATGTGTTTCTTCCTTTGAAAAGTGCCATTGGTGATTAATTGCAATATTCGTGGATCTAGTCTTTTTGGATCAGAATCCCTAATTAAGATGGGTTAATGTATATTGTTCATTTAATATGAAATTTTAAATGAACTGAAATTTGAATTGAATATGAAATTTCATTGTATATCATGTTAGTATTTTATTTAAAATTGTTTATAACTTTTTGTGGTGATTTTAAATAAATAAAAATTATATGAAATAATGTACCACAATGCTGTTTCATTGATAATGAAACGGCCTCCTTCTTTTTCAAGAAGATAGCAAACAGTGTTGTTTTTCTTTGTTTAATTGAATGTTATTGACACAAAACTATGGAAGTTAAACTATAATTAGAAAAGCTTTCTGATGTTTACTGATTGTGACCTTAATTTTCTTTTGCTATTAATTTATTTCTTTACTATTAAAAAAAAAAAAAAAAATATATATATATATAATTTTTTTTTATTTATTTTTTTATTTATTTTATTTATTTTATTTATTTTTTTATTTTTTTATTTATTTTTATTTTATTTTTGTTAATTAGTTGAAGTAGCTTATTAAGTTCGTGTAAAAGTTGCACAGGTGTTCAGTGCTTTCATTGCCAGAGTTCAATTTTCACTTAGAGATGCACCTGGGAGTGACTACGGACAACCAACTGTCCTTTTCTTCCCACATTGCTAACGTTTCTCAGTCGTGTCATTTCCTTTTTCATGACATCAGAAGGATCGGTCCATTTCTTTCCACAGAGGCCACACAGGTTCTGGTTCAGTCCCTTGTCATCTCGAGACTGGACGATCACAACTCTCTCTTAGCAGGGCTACATCTGACTGCTATCCTATCCTTACAGCTGATCCAGAATTCAGCTGCAAGACTTGTGTTCAATGTTCCCAAGTTTACACACATTACACAACTGCTCCACTCTCTCCCTGTAGCTGCTCGCATCAGATTTAAAACTCTGATGCTTCCTTACAAAGCTAAAAATTAGCCTGCAACCTCCTACCTTTGCAGCATTTATCACACCCTGCACTGCACCTCACACAAAAAATATAAAAAAATAAAAAGTGTATCCTCTCTATCCAAAAAAAAATCTCAACCACAACAGTTCCAGAAGTGTATTATTATTTAGATTCCTGATTTATTAGGAATATATTATGTTGCTGATATCTTAAATCACTTTTGTAAGTCACTCTGGATAAGGGTGTCTGCTAAATACTGTAAATGTACGGTACATGTAAATGCACCGATCAATCAGCTGGTGACCAGAATCGGCCAGTTTTTAGCATGATCTGCTCTGACTGGTGGTCAACCAGTCTATGTAGCTATGTAAAGTCTGTGTAAGATTTTAGTCATCCAGCTCATGATGAAAGGTGAAACGTCGTCCAAGAACCGGTAACTCATTATTTAGCGTGAAAGTGTGTTTTTAGTGCATTCAATTGCAATTTAGCATCTTTGTAAATGTACCCTTGCACTAACTGGTAAAAAGTTCTTATTAAGGCTGTACAATTGAGCAGTTTGCAGTGATTCAATAATTCAATACTTGTTCAATAAAATGTATATTGTTTACATGGTTCTGCTAATAAAATGAATGTATGTATTATTATTGAATGTAAAGTCTATAATAATGAGAAAATTGAACCATGAACCTGGTATTGGTCCTTGGTACGCTACCCTAAATGTCATTTTATTTATTTTAAATTAACACAGCATAGCTGCCAACTTCCCACTGTTGTACATTGGATGGAGTTGCAGAATTGCAAGATACCTACAAGGTTCTTGTAAACATTAAGAATTTACCTTTTATAATGTGATTGCAGGCAGGAAACAAGATACATCACCATAGTGCCATGGAGTTTCCAGACTTGGGGAAGCATTGTTCAGAAACATCCTGCAAGCAATTGGGTAAGTTAGTGCTAGCATTTTGACTGGCCATGAAATGTACTGTGTGTTTACATGTTTATGTACATGCTGATGAGACGGCTATTTTATTTTACAGATTTTCTTCCGATGAGGTGTGATGCCTGTGAGGAAATTTTCTGCAAGGACCACATAACTTATGCAAGTCACAAGTGTACCTCCTCATATAAAAAGGTTTGCCATTCTGTACAAATATTGTACTGTACAGCAATCTCTACAGTATTTTAAATGTATTAAAATTTTTGCAATTAGTTTGCCAATTTGAGTGTTTTTACATGCAGTTATTTGCCAATTTTAGAGCATTCAGCTACGTTTTTTGGTCTATTTTTATTGCATTAAATACTATAACATACACCACAATGGGACAGACCACCATTCCTGGTTAACTATAACCTCAAAGATCTAGGGCAAAACTACAGAATCAACATGGGACAAACATGGATGGGCTTAATAAACAAATGCCTATTTATAATTAGAATGCTCTTTTGATTTTTTTTTTACACACATTGCTTTGAAACATTCAATGAACAAGAGAAAAGGCAACAGTTCTAAAAACGTAATGCAAATTGAAAACCAGAATACTGTAGCTGGTGAATTAAACAGTCCACAGTGTACTACCACTTTGAGCGGGTGGGAGATCTTTATAGCAAGAAGCACAAAGCACATAGTGCTTTGAATCTGTGAAATCTTGGTCTTATCTGAACAGTTAACCTCTTAACATCTTGCCACATGGCATCAGAAGCACAAATGACACTGTCTTGCCATACAGACCAGCTTTGTGTAAAGCAATGATGTCTGCTCTTGCCCATCCTACCTTTGAGGGATAGTTCCACAACTTTATCCCAGAACCTTTTGTAACACCTTTCCACCTTTTATGATGTAGTACTAGTAATGGGATCATCAGGGGTCAACTGGTTTTATTCTGAAGTCGACAAAACCATAATAACTGATGTCAGACACTTGGCAAATATAACTAAAGGGTCGATCATCTGTCCAAATCAAGGTGAAGCAGTGGCACAAGCAATTAGCACATTTACTGCATAGCTCCAGAGATCCCAAATTAAATTCAGACCTCTGACTCCGCATGTGTGAAGTTTGCATGTCACCGCCGTGTCCATCTAGGTTTACTCCACCTTTATCCCACATTCCAAAAACAAAAATAAATAAAGAAACAATGTTATGTTATTAATTGATGTAATTTTAAGTGCTATTTCCACTGTGATTAAGTACACTGTATAAATACAGAAGTTTGAGTTTTAGATTTTTTTTGTTGTAAATTTCATAATTTAATGTGGCATATAGCTAAGTTGCTATGGAAAGATGATTTCTAAAAACAAAACAAAAAAAAACCCTACATAGACAGAACATCTCTGAAAGTTTTATATGTTCTTTTGATTTTGCGTTTTAAAAGTACATATACACGTTGTTTCATTGTTTGTGTTAAGTTTAATGAGGATTGTTTTTTTTTTTTCTTATTCAGGATGTCCAGGTCCCAGTGTGTCCACTGTGTAATACACCTATTCCGGTTAAAAGAGGTGAAATGCCAGATATAAAAGTTGGGGAGCATATAGACCGAGACTGCAAGTCAGATCCTGCACAGAGAAAAAGAAAGGTATTTTCAGTTAATTGATTTCATGCTCCTGTCTTTGATTTGCTTGCTAAGCATGCTGACAGAATGTATACTCTCTGTCAGATTTTTACAAATAAATGTTCGAAAGGAGGCTGCAAGCAGAAAGAGATGATTCGTGTGACATGTGACCAATGCCACTTGAATTACTGTCTTAAGCATAGACATCCACTGGACCATGATTGTAAGACTGATTGCAATCCAACTTCCAAAGCAGGGTAAGTTCTACATTTAAGGTTAAATAAGAGGGCATTTTTAAGCATTAAGGCCGATGCTGCTTTTTGTCACTGATACCTGTTTACAGGAGCAAAATTCTGTTATTGTATGTAATTTATGTTGCATTTCAACACCAAATAAAACTTAATTTGCCAGTACTTTAGAAAGATGATGATTTATCTTAGAATGGTGCCATTTATGTCATGGGCAAAAAGAAATCGTACAATTGAAAGGAGACTCTTGCACCCTGTTGGGGCACATCTAGCCTGGATACAAGATGAGATACGGCTGGGCATACAGATCCATATGGCATCCTGTGCCACATTTGCCCACAGATGTTGCCGCTGGACCTGTAGACCCTTTACAATAGTAGAGTGCAAGCCAAGAAATTGTTGTTATTTTTGGGAAACCAATCTCTCGCAAAGAGGTACACTACAAAAAAAGTAGCCCCTGAGAGCCTTTTTGCACTTGTACTTAGACCTGACCAATTGCATTACCATTTGGCAGCATTGCATCAGAGCCACAAACAGAAATGCTTTGTACAAGTAGAGAATGAAAGTGACAAAATAAAAATACACTGAAGATTTCATGATGTCTCATTTAAATATTCTTCATTCTTAGGTTCATGGTTTCTACTGCTGCCAATAAGTCTGTGGAACTAATCTATTTAAATGGTCTACCTAACCATCTATCCACTCATTTATTAATTCATAGACATGCAGCTTTAATGAGAGCTCAGGCTGCTTCGAGCAGTAATGCAGCAGGCTCATCCATCACGAGGAGCTCCAGAAGTGCTTCGATTGGAGTGGGTGGGAATGCTCGTGCTCAGCATAGCAGGTGAGTTTTATGTTAATAATTGAAGGATTACCTGTGACTGTACCAATGAAATAACTTCTACAGGTTCATTGAATTAGATTGTTTAAGTTGAGGAATAATTCTGCCTCTTGCTATGCATAAAGAACCCCAGCACCTTCCATGGTTCCACCTCCAGCACAGAATGTAATACCTCCATCAGCGTCTTATCAAGCTGGACTGGTAGTGTATTCATTTATTCAGACTTAAATTTTGAATGTATACAATCTCTGCAATGTTAGTGTTTCCTGAAATTGCATAAATAATTTAATGCATTTGTCTTTTTATAACCACAGACGGAGGAGCAGGCTTTGCAGCGAGCATTAGAGATGTCTCTAGCTGAATCTGCACGAAATACTCAGCCTGCTCTCAGGTATTTTGGCTGATACACCCATATACAAATATATTGAAAACCGTTTGTGCTCCTTGTAATTTTTAATGTGATCTGTTCAATCACAGTAGCATCATTTATATCAGTGCTCTTAGAAAGATGTCATTCTCCATCAAAGGAAAATTAAATACATTTATTCCAATAATTCTGTATTTCTATCTTATGCCCCCCCAAACATCAAAGTTAAAATAACGTTTAAGATTTTTATGAGTTTTTTCAAACTTAATTAGGAAAAGGCCTGATTTGATCCTAAACACACTGCCAAACTACACACTACAATTAAGTGACTTATGGGTAAGAACATGAACAACTTTGAGTGGTGAAGTCAGAGCCCTAACTTAAAACTTGAAACCAAAACAAACAATATTCACAAGACAAACATATGTCTAATTAATGTTTTATTTACTAGTAGTGTTTTCCATTTCATTGAAGTTAATAACTTAATTTTGGCATAAATGATTTTGATTATGGCAGTGACCCATTACAGCCCTACATTTGACTTCTCCCTGTTATAGGCCCTGGACATCCCTCTGGGGGAAAAATTGTTGAATTTTTACTAAAACTTTTCTCGTTTGTGTGTATTAGTCCTCAGGAGCAGGAGGATCTGGCCCTGGCTCAGGCCCTCGCTGCCAGTGAGGAAGATTACAGACAGCAGCAGCAGAGACAACAGGTATCCAGAAACCTTAGCAGACAGTAGCATGCTGTGCCTAGCAGGATCTTGATTAGGTACTTGGCTTTAGTGGCAACCTCATCTACGGAGTTCATGTGGATATGGACTCACTGTTTTAAACATACAGTTAATAGGAACAGGGATGGGCATGGTAATTAATACAATTGGAGAATTTAAAAGTGAACTATCCAGTGCAGCCTCTGTGGCTCAGTGGGTAGACCCACACTGTGTTTAATGACTGGATTCTGGCTCAATGGTACAATTTTTTTTAAGCTCGAATGAACAAAAAATGTGTACCCTTTGACTGAAATGTCACTGATGGCATGTAGTACCGTTCCAAGTATGAATGACAGCTATGTTTTGGTTTGGCATGAACTGGACAAGTTTCTGGATGTAGGCAACATCAATGTTCAGCCTCTGTTGCATCAAATAATTGTGTAGTCCAGCCAGCTTTTGTGGATTCATTCCCTAGTGTTTTACCAGTTGGTTTTACTAGGTAATCTTACAGATTTTGTGGGATATTCCAGGCCAGTCTGGATGTGTGGCCCCTGAATGTTCCTAATGCCAATCATGAACAGTACAGTTTTTGTATCGTCTCCCACTGTAACCTAGCAATTTTGTGAGCAAATGACTCGTGTGCCACTTTGCTCTATATGTTCATTGTATGCAGTTCCCTGTGGAGTGTTCTTTCAGAATTCATTGTGAAGGACCTGCACTGAAGCAGTTCTAGAAGCAGTTCTAGAAGCAGTTCTAGAAGCAGTTCTAGAAGCAGTTCTAGAAGCCGTTCAAGGCCACAGTTCTGACTATAATTTCTTTTGGACTGGGATTTTTGCCCTGCTGGTTATTTTTGATACTTTAGTAACTTAGTTAGTTTAGTTTAGTTACTTCCAAATACAATTACCGTACTCATATTATTGGCATTTGCTTTGTGATCTGTTTTCTACACATAAATTCACTGATCCTGGTGCTCACACATAAATTGTTTAATGGCCTGTTTATACCAGTGCAATTCCATCTGCAGGAGCCTGAACATAGTACTACCTTCGATGCACAATGTGACCATTTTTTCGGTCAAGTTTTTTGGACTATGGACATGCTTCTGACCGTGGACCTACACCCACATGCCACTGTATGCACTATTCAAATGATAAACAGTTCCTTTTCATTTAAAACTATATATTTTTTCTCATTTTAATATTAGAATAATATTACTGATAAAATATGCATGAGAATAGCAAGCATTCATATAATGCCCATCCCTACTAGTCACAAAATAGAAGAGCAATCCATTTGTCTAACTTTGCTACTTTTAATATCATGCATATTATGTGGGCGCAAATTTAACTATATTTTGTTTTCTTGATTTGCAGGGGAGGGAATCCAAGCAGTCCAATTGCCTTCTGTCTTAATACCAGATCAAGAAGACCAAAAACAATCTGATTCAACCTAAACTATCTCTCTCGCTCTCTCTGTCTTTCTCTCTCAATCCAGCATACAAACAGTAATTTTGCATACAGGGCTTTATGTACATATTTTATATAGTAATCATGTTTATCCATGTTCAATGTAGATGTTTATGAAAATAAATTATTTTAAACATTTTGCTTACCTGCCAGTGTTTTTCTTTGAATGTACAGTTTGGCCAGTGATTGTGGTATTTTAGAATATGTCCCTTACATATTGTTTCCCCAAATTTCTTAGGAATTGGATACAGATTTGTGCGTGTGCGTGTGTGCGTCTGTGGAGTGAAAGTATTCAGCCCCCATAAACTTTTCAATTTTTTGCCACATTTCAGGCTTCAAACATAAAGATATCAAATTATAATTATTTGGGAAGAATCAACAAGAAGTGGGACACAATCGTGAAGTGAAACGATATTAATTTTTTTAACACATAAAAAAAATTGGGTGTGCAAAATTATCCGGCCTGCTTGCGTTAATACTTTGTAGCACCACCTTTTGCTGTGATTACAGCTGCAAGTCGCTTGGGGTATGTCTCTATCAGTTTTGCACATCGAGAGACTGAAATTTTTGCCCATTGTTCCAAACAGCTCGAGCTCAGTGAGGTTGGATGGGGAGCGTTAGTGAACAGCAGTTTTCAGCTCTTTCCACAGATTCTCGATTGGATTCAGGTCTGGACTTTGACTTGGCCATTCTAACA
>JAVSBV010072391.1:0-10227 GCA_033117975.1 Parotocinclus spilosoma
TTGTAAGGTAATGTAACTTTTCGAGGAAATAATAATGATATTACTATCTATATATATATATATATATATATATATATATATATATCTCATGTTTATATATATATGATATTATATCTATTTTAATTTATTATGGCAAACATTATTTATTAAAAACTATAATTATATTATCATGTTTAATAAAAGAAAGGTAAATTACATACTTATTACATTTTCTTCTTCATCTTTTATGATGTTAAAAATTTATCTGGTCTCGACTTTGACTCGGGTTTGGACTCGGGAGCGGCCTTGACTACAACATTAGAGTAACATTAAATAAACGTTAAGAAGAATGTGTTCCCTTTTATTTGTTCTTCATGTTCCATACCTAACTAATTTACTATTACCGGTACTAATGACTAATTTAACATCTGATAAATTAGTTTTTACGAATGCCTTGTTTTTAATAGAGAACGCTCACTTTCTTTCATTTCAGTTTAAATACAAAACAATGATGGATTAAACTACAGCATTGTATACTGTATGCTCTACATTTAAAATAATGACATCATTATTTTACACACAGTTTACATGCTTGGTCTTGATTATTACAGTGTTTATCAAACCCGTTTTTCATTAAGTACTGAGCAGTTTGTTTGGTTCCAGTACCCTTTTGCGGCAGTCAGTTGAGAAGTTGAGAAAGTTAGACTCAAATGATGTGCTTGACCTTTTACAGGATGTGAAAGGAGAAAGAAACATTGACTTATCATTAGCAGTCTCTGAAAGGCCAAATTCTTCCTGTGTAGGTAATCAAACACTCTTTGCCTTTTATGTTTTGCTGTTCTTTGAGGACTAGGAATGTCAGGATTGCTCCTGATCATTGAGCAAACACAAAGATCTGAAGCCATTCTTTCATAACTGAACCCATATGAGCAGCCACTATAGGGTCCGAGGGCAAGCAAGAGTGAAACTGAATTACTCGTTTCATCATGGATGGAACCCTGCCGTCGATTTCTCCTCGCACTCTGTAGAGCCCTTCATGCTGATTTTGGACCATCTGCTGACACCACACAACAGAGCGAGTGCATCATCCATATTTAAACTCTTTTCCATTTTAATGGGTCTTGCCAACAAGTGATTGCTTGTACATTTTCTAAATGTGTTCTGACATGATACTATGGAAATGACCTGCATTTCCATTATTAGGGACGGCGTTTGCGTGAAAGCCATTTGAATAAGCGAAGCGCAAATCCACAAGTCATAACACACAGGCAGTAACATATGATGCTCTTTTAAGCGTAAAGCTTTAAACTCTAAAGCATGCACCCACTTTCCATACCTACTTAATCCAATCAAAGTCCACAAGGAACAAGCTGACATTTCTTACATTGGGGAATTTCAAAAAAATAGAATGCCCTTTTTTTCTTGGAAAAAAAACAAATAAATAACGATAGGATGCTGAAGATAAGGATGGGGTAGGTGTGGAAAAGTGAAATTATGTCAATAGAAAGTCCCCACAATAATAGGAAGGCAAACTGTGTGTGTGTGTGTGTGTGTGTGTGTGTGTGTATGAGGATCAATTGTAAAATTGAAGTGTTCTTTTTCTGTCCATTACAGCTCATCGATTTCAGCTCTCACTCCAAACCCTGCCTTCAGATATCGCAGCTTCTAGTGTTAAAAACAGCTTCCAGTGTCGAAATCCACTTAGGGCAAAAAATAAAGCCCTGCTTCTGCCAGAAAGGGTTATGGCAGGGGAAAAGTCCACAGCATGAGTGTATGTGAGGCGGTTTCGAGTTTGAGGCTTAACGTTATCCGAGCTGTGTTCTCGTATCAGCCACCCACAGACATTGTGGTCCAATAAAATAATTGAAGCCTAAGCAGAGGAGTTTGATAGAAAAGCACTCCCGTCAGCCACTTGTAGAGCCATTTCAAAGTGAAGTGTCGAAAGAGTAGCACTCTAGTACGAAACACTCCAAACCGACGTTACCAATTGACGTATACTTTGACCGAACGAGCCATGATCTGAGCCATGAAGGCTTTAGAACCTCCACACCATCTAGTGACGACGGTCACTAGGAGTGAAAGCTTTTCCATAGCAGATCTGAAGTGTTCTCGATCAAGCTCATGGGTCAGATGCTCTCTGAAGACTGGCACATCCTTTTGCTTCCCATGTCCCAAGACATCTCACATTTTGCTCTCCTTCTTATGTCACAAGGCTGCTCACAATGGCGCCCCAGTTTTAACAGGTAACAGCAAAGTGCCAGGACTGCTCTGCCAAATCAATACACTGACCCCCAGGCTCAGAGGACAAAGTCAAATTCAAAGTCAGGTTTATTTCTATAATGATGTCATTGCTTTACAAATATACATTATCTTCTATATTCTAGGCCCAGAGCATAAAACAGAGTACACCTAGGGTGACAGTGGTAAGGAAAAACTCCCTAAACTCCCTAAATTGAAGAAACCTTGCAAGAACCGAGACTCGAAAAGGATTCAGACCTCCTTGAGCAACTTAGGCCAGACTTTTTTTATTGTTTGTTTTGCGGATCCGGCGACGATCATATGTAAAGAAAACAAACCAAAAAAATATTTTTTTTTGGTATTTCTCGGATCCGCCGCAGCACCAATGGTTCACATTCAGAAGAAAAAAAAAAAAAAAAAAAATTCTTTTCATTTAATTTTTTTCCAGATTCACTTTCAATTAATTCTAGGTTAAATACATTTTATTTTTAAATAAACATTTATTTTTATTTCTTCCTCCTTCCTTGTATTGATTCCACATAAAAAATGATTGAAAAATAAAGATTTATTTTTTTTTATTTTTCCTCCTCAGTAGATTCTTAATTAAACATCCGAGAAAGAAGAAATTAAAGTAGTCTGGCCTAAGATGATAAATGTAAGAATTAAGTAGTAATAGTTTATATATATATATATATATATAGCTATAAACACATCACGTTTAAAGAAAATATAGCAATTAGAATATTATGTAGACTAATTAATTAGAAATAATGTTAAAAAGGGTAAATAAAATGTTGAATAAAATAACAGCTCTATAAACGTACCAATATTCAGCAAATTAATTAAACTTTGGCCATTAATTAATCATGATTCAAGTTCTTGTTTGTACGTTCGCTATACGTGTAAATCGTACAATAAAGGTTTAATAAACATTTAATATGTAACATAGCACGTCCCGTCTTGTAACACAGGGCATGTTCGTTTAATCGGATCAGCGAAAGGACCTAAACGATCGCGTCCCGATTTGGTCCCATTAACCGGAATAGACTGTATCCAATCGTGTTTGTGAGTAGCGTAATTCAACTTTTAAGGTTTTGCTCCAGATTATTATAGTTCTATAACTGTAGCCTTTGTAATTTGACTAATTTGACAAAAGATGCCCATCGATTATGTTTATGTTTATGTTACGTCTCTCTCAGGGCAGTCTGCAGTCTGGAATCAGGGCTGCAAGAAATGGAACTGAGGCTCCGAGACCCACTTGCTAATGGATTACATGGATCAAAACAAACTAAACGGGTTGTGTGTTGGTGTTTGCTGTGTGTAATGCTCCGCTCGAAATCTGAGTCATTAAAGCTTTTAAGTAAAGCCACTTAGGCCAGCATTATTAAAGCGTAAGATAAGCATTGCTCTAAATAAGCTGTATTAAAGAACACATTTAAAGAGCTGAGTTCAGATTCACCAAGCTTCAACAGTGCCTGAAATATTAATTAAAGATCAGCTAATATTGAATGTAATACATAAACTTTGAGCCTGCAGGTTCTCACTTACAACCAAAACATTTAAAGCGATATAAGAAAAAAACAGCTGTTTAGGAACAGGCACTCAGTTTTTCCTTCTCTGAATTTCCAGAGGGGGCAGCACGGGGGCTCGGTGGGGTAGCACCGCTGCATCACAATGGGTCCTTTCTGTGTGGAGTCTGCATGTCCTCCCCGTGTCTGTGTGGGTTTACTCCGGGTTACTCCGGTTTCCTCCCACAGTCCAAAGACATGTGTGTTAGGTTAATTGGTTACTCAAAAATTTGGCATTGTATATATGTGTATATAGGTGTGACTGAATTGAGATGAACTTGTGTATGGATCTAACCTTGTGTGTGTCGCTTACATGTGTCCACTGATGCCGATAGCAACGTAAAAGAAGCCAAATAAATAAATAAATAAATTCCCACGCTATAAAAAAATAAACCTATAGAACAGCCTTTGGAAAGAATAAAAAAAATCGTACCACATGAATAAAGAACAGTGAGGTACTTCTTTACTGCTGGTGTGCAGGGGTTTCTGAAATGCTCATCATCCACAGCAAGCCAGCACCGCTGCTTTCCATAACACACACTTTTCACTACATCTATGGCTCCATAATATAAGCATTCTGGAAAAATACAAAGAAAAAAGGGATGAGCAAGGAAATACAATGAATACAACCGAAAACCAAACTCTGTACAGTACGGTTAGTTTCAGTATTACTGGCACAGCTTGGTCATGGGTCAATCCTGGATAGAGTTAGCAATGTGAAGGTCAAGTGGTGAGATGGAAAAACCCCAGCCACTGGAGGTATTCACCCAAGTGCTGGTCCCAAGCCCAGATAAAAGAAAAGGGTTGTTATGGTGAAGGGTGTAGGAAACCTGATGTTAAACAGATGTTGTCTGAATGGATTTTATGCGGTTAGCATACCTCTACCTTACACTGGGGAACCTCTTGGGAACTTTACTGTTACCAGTGCCTAGCCTTCTCAGTTTCCTGATGGTGGTTATAGACGTCCAGGAAGATTCCCTGACACTGATGTCAGGTGTTCATAAAGTCAAGATGGTTGCACAATTTCTGGTCTTTGTGTGTTTTCACCACATTGCCTCCTGTTTTGTTCGTGGCAGATTTCCAAGTCTCAGTGCTTCTCAGGATGAAGGTTGTGCCTATTTCAAAATAGCTCAACCAACATGTCACATGATGCTGTTCAGGAGTCTAGGTGCAGCTAAGTCCACTCAAAGAATTTCACTCTGCCATGCATAATTTGTCATCTGTCTCTACATATATTATCAGAAATGGACTACAATAAAATCCCCACTGGTGAGATACTATTAGTTGGTGGATCGTTCTCTGGACAATGATATGGTGGTGTGTGTGGCACTGATATGACTGTCACGGAGCAGGGTAGCTAACGGATTATTAAATACCTCACTGGCAACGCTTGGTTAAAATAACACAAAAACAATCCAGCCAGCAGTGTTCTCTGTTGAAAAACGGACCACTCATGGTGTACATCAGGGGCAGCATTATTTACTAAACTGGAACTCCTTGAAAGGAGGCTCTGGCACCCTCTTAGGCCGACTCTAGCCTGGATACAAGATGAGATATGGTTAAACATGGAGGCATACTGGTTCTGTATGGTACCCTGTAGAACATCTGTTCACAGATTTTGGAGCTGTGCTCAGTGGGCTATAAAACTGGTGACCAGGCATGCTAAGGAAGTGTGAATCTCGAGAAGACATTCCCAGGAAACCCTTGCTGTGTATGGGCAAGCATTATCCTGTCGAAAAATGTAGAACTGCATGCCAAGATAGGCTTTTCTATTTAGGTGTGTTATTTTTTAGTGAATATGTGACGGTATTAATTTGTACACAATCAAGTGTTACCAGTTAAGTAGGTTTGCGTAAGTGGCCACTACAGGTACAATGTTGAAAACCATGGCACTCATTCTAGAACAAATTTTTATGGCCTTACAGATTCAGTACTGTGGTGAAAATGCAATTACAGGGCGAGTCCAAAGCCTCAGTACATGATGTGTGCTGCGTCATTGGACTTATTGCATAGGCTGTCAAAACCATTGTTGAGGTTTCTTCATGGTTACCTGTGACAAAAGTTTATAACTTTCTTTGTTGATAACTTTTGAACCACAAGAGATCTGATTTTGGCAATCGATTTCTGAGACAATTCCGGTCTTCTTTATTATGCTGCATGACCATTTAAAAAACTTGCAATTGAACCAATATGTCGACTTTTAAGATGGCGGCCATGTTCCGGACATAGTCTAAAAGTAATATTTTATTACCCATGTTGGGATATTCACTGAAACAAAAGGTTCCTGTGGCTTCTGACTCACCCTGTAGAATCAGTGGTATTTCTGTGGTGGTTCCCTTCCAGTGATAAACACCATCAAGGCAGATGGAATACAGTTAGTAGTTGTATTCATTGTAGTCATGGCCACAATTATTGGCACCCTGAAATTTTTCCATAAAATTAAGTATTTATCCCAGAAATGTATTGCAATTACACATGTTTATTTCCTTTGTGTGTATTGGAACAACACATAAAAAAACCTGAAAAGTAATGTAAGTAATATAATTATCAATAATCAATTGGATTTAGATCCGGACTTATTGCTGGCCACTTTAGAACTCTCCAGTGGTTTGTTTCCATCTGTTTCTGGTTTTTGGGGTCACTGTCCTGATGAAAGACCCATGACCTAGGACGCAAACCCAGCTTTCTGACACAGGGCACTACATTGTGACCCACATTGTAATCCTTTGGTAATCTCTGGATTTCATGATCCCTTAATTTAAACGAGCAGCACATGTTTGAAACAAAGGTATTTACCCACAATTTTGAAAAGGTGTCAACAATTTTGTCCGGCCTATTTCTGGAGTTTTGCATGAAATTATATCACCTTTGTCTTTTTTTTGTTTTAATGTGTTGTTCCAATACACACAAAGTATAACAAAACATGTTTAATTGCAATACATTTCTGGGATAAATACATTACCTGAAAATGTTTCAGTTGTGCCAACAATTTCGGCCATGACTGTAGCTTCAGAATGATGGACCCAATAAACATGGATAATGCACATAGATACAAGGGAGTATCTCTTTAATTGGTGAAGGAATGTCTATTGGAGTAGTTTATCTAATTACTTTCATTTAATGTTTCACACAAGGCTTACAATGATTTCTAGATTTATAATAATTACATTATTATAAATGTTAAAATTACCAAAGGGAGGTGACTGCTCTTCCTCTGTCAGACAACTTCCTCTCAATCCCAGTTCTCTCCCATATATGGCAGAATAGATGTTCAGCAACTTTGGATACTTACAGTGAAGAAGCATTCTATCCCCCTCACATCTTGTTCTGTTCTTATGTTCCGCTAAGAGGAAACACAACTGCATTAATAGAGGAAAAATAGCTCAGGAAATATACAGTACATGATGCACAGATGATGAACTCACTGGGTTTGCAGCTATACGACACATGAAGGTGTTTGAGGGTGCCAGGGCACAGGTCCTGCCCAAACAGACGGTGATGAACCAAGACCTGACAGTTTCTGTGGCCTTGGCATTCTGATAGCATTTTCTGTATATAAGATCAAAGAAAATTGTCTCAAAGTAGTATTGTAATATCAACTGCTTTATGACGACAGTATCTTTTCGTCTTGAAAATATTAAAATATATTGAATATTTGAATTAGAGACAGATGTCAAGCTAAGCCATTAATTAAATACACGAGTTTACCCACACAGGTGTTCAGTTGGAGATTTACAGTTACATATTTAGCATTTAACAGATGTTCATATTTAAAGAGAGTTAAAACTAACTGAATCCTACTGAAGTACAGTACTGTGCAAAAGTATTAGGCCACCATTAGATTTATACCCAGAAATATACCATTGTTTGCAACGAGTCAAGAAACAATTTTCAGTAGGGGAACATGGTGAAAAGGCTAAGATATGCTAAAGTAAACAAATATCAGTGAAATCCTTACTAAAACAACAAATCTATTGGTGGCCTAAGACTTTTGCACAGTACTGTATATTCAAAACACGTGAAGGCTCAAGGGCCCAACAGTGGGAGTGTAGAGACTTCTGACCAATAATCCAGTATGTTAACCATTGTGTTTCCGCAGCTCTCTATAATAGATGTTTCTGAATGTTGATGTTTCTGTTTCTCACCTGGAGTGCAGAAGAGGCAGAGCAGTGTGTGAAAGGCTTATGGGGTCCATAGAAAGCAGACTGTACAGATATGGTGGAATGACGTGGGCATGTGAGCAGTAGCAGATCACCGTCACAAGCATATGCTGAATGGCTGTTGATGATCCTGAACAAATAATCTAGGAAACAACAAACATTGAGTTTTTCATTATTGTTAAACAACATTCTTTTTTAAAACTGTTTAGCCTGGTAAACGCACAAGGGCATCCAGGAATTAACAGGGTGCAGGTAATCGTGTACCCTGACCCAAAAGTCATACTTGTTTGGATGCTGTAAGCATAGGAAAGTGTCATATTGAGAGCCACTTAAGGTATTCAGTAGAACATATTCTACTGACACTGTGATTCCATATAGATCTCATGTCTGTATATTTCATATTATGAACCTGCTAATATTGTGTGACAGAAAGAGCGAATATTTTTTACATACGTATTGCCATATAGTGTATTTATAATTGATACATTTCAAATTACGTGAAAGCAGGTGTATCTAATGAATGAGAAACACTGTACACCTTAGAGCTATATACAGGAAAGTAAGGAGAATATAATATTACATAAATTGGACTTCCAGATTGCTGGGCTTACATTTAATTTAATACCACAATAGTAGCGGCTGTGAGGTTTTGGCACACTTGATGCTATCAAGTCATCATAAACTTTAATACTGTATTTTGCCTCGTAATAAATTAATCTTTAAACGGTAATGACCCTCTTGTAAACATATTTAACCGTCTGAATGTCGTTATTTATATAAGGAGCAGACTTTACTAACTTGAGAAGTCGGAGAGGCCGTGCATTTGGCCACTCCACAGAAGGAGAATGCAGTAGAGAGTGTGGAAAAGGCAGCCGGTTTTGTGGGAATTACAGCCGCTCATAGACTCCCCCGAGATCATGTTCAACTGCTTAAAGCTCCATTAAAGTCCTGAAGGAGGGGGATTACCTGGAACTGGTTTAAAAAAAAACACCTCCTTCCACCTGCCATGTATATCCAACAGTTCTGATTTTAGTCCGGTATGTCCAAGTTTTATATCCAGTCCATCAGAGATTCAGATGAAGAGTGATGACAGAGAAACACGTTTCAGAGCAACACGAGTAAAAAAAGTGCGCAACAAGTAAAAAGTGTCGGATAAAAGCTGGTTTAAAACAAAGAAAGGCTTATTCTTGCATTATTGTCCCCCATAGGTCGAGTTCGCTGAGACAGCTCACACTATCTGTACAGTCATTCCTGCTATTTTAGTCTTTAAAAGAACAGTAACTATCGATGAGGACTGAAGGGGCGTGGCATTGCGCTGAGTGCCTCAAATGCCTATAAGCTACTGTAGCGCAGGAGAACGTGCATATTTAAACAACCCCGCCCACCTGAGGATACGGACTATAAATAGAACACACCACTGCTACACTATTAAACACACTACATAGATCGTACATAATATAAGATAAACCACATTACAGAGAACATACACAGTATAAATAAAACATTATTCAGATGATAATACTATAAATAAAACATACTCAACAAATCATACACTCTGCACAAATCATAGAAAGTATACATAAAACACACTCGGAAAATCATACACATTGCACACATCATAGACACCATAAAAAAAACTCGCTACAGATGGTAGTTGGTATCTCTGACCGGTCAGCTTTGCAGGGTGGTGCCTTGCCATGGATCTTATATTTTACAGTAGAAATATTTCTACTGTAAGTGTTTCAGTTTTCATAAGAATGAGATCAAGACTGTTTGCTGAACATGTTACTGATATAACATGTTTTCCTAAAAAAATAAGACGTAACACTTTTAATCTGGTTCAAGATGCTTTATCATCCAAAAAAAGTTAAAGTTAAAAAGACTTTATAAACACCAAATTGTTTTCTGTTAGTTCTGTCCAAATGTACTCCTGTGCATTTAGGTAATTATTGACATCCCATCTGGCATAAATACAAAAAATAAGAATAGGAAATTTGATGTATTTCATTAGAACAGCATTACTTCATCCAGGCTTGATACCATCACTTAATTCTTTAGAGAGACCAACTGACAAAGACAGAGTACTCAAGTACTTAAAAACAAAACATGTGAACACAAAGAGAACATACAAACTCCACATAGAGGAAGTTCAAAGTTATTGCCTTTCTGGCTGGGGAACATTCTCATCACAATGCAGAGTAACAGATGCTTGGTGTTTACACTCTGACATGCAGTCAACTGTGGGACCTTATATAGACGGGTGTGTGCCTTTCCAAATCATG
>JAVSBV010072402.1:0-10227 GCA_033117975.1 Parotocinclus spilosoma
TAATGTATTGCTAAGAAAACCCATGATTGGGGTTTGTTCTGGTTAAAAAAAAAAAAAACAGCAACAATGACAGCAAAGAAGAAACTGAGTTACTACTCTATGCCTGTTCACCACTTGTAGCACTTTGAATGCTTTGAAGGGAGATCATACCCATCCAAACCTATGGAGAGAGATCA
The DNA here is from genome assembly GCA_033117975.1 of Parotocinclus spilosoma. Lineage (NCBI taxonomy): Eukaryota > Metazoa > Chordata > Actinopteri > Siluriformes > Loricariidae > Parotocinclus > Parotocinclus spilosoma. The sequence continues at coordinate 177 of JAVSBV010072402.1, forward strand.
ACCTTCCCTTCCTTTCCTGATGGTGCAAGATACCACACACCTGGACTTCAAAGTAGCAGCAGGAAATAAACACACAGACTAGAAACCAGTGCCAGGAAATTGCATCTAAAACCTCACCAGAGGTGAGATACAAACCATGGTGGTTCAGCTCTGTGAACTAGCTCTCTAATACTGAGCCACTCTGGTTTGTTTCCTGCCTATGACAAGGTGAGTTTTCAGTTGCATTTAGAAGTTGTGTTTGTGTTCCTGGCACTTGCGAAGGCTCCAGCAGGTGCAGAGGCTACGGTCTGCATGTTTCAGGCTTTCATGTCCCTGCACTTCTAAGTGTTCTGGTAAAAACAAACTTCAGTCAGATCTCTTAGCTCCTTCACAGCATCTCCGGTCGAATATTCTGTAAAGAATATCGCATGTTGTTTCCCCTGTTGCATATGTGGGAGCAAAAAATGACAAAGATTTATCTTTCACATAGCAAAACTTGAATTCAGACTGGAAGTCAGTATTTGACCGTGACAAAGCCTTTCAGAAGCATGCTTATGTTGGACAGAAATCAGGTAGAAGGAATCAGTTGGCCTTTATAGTTCTAAAACACTAGTGTATTAAAAGTATAGGTAATGCGATGCGGTTTTTAGGAGGGAGCAGACTTTTGGTTTTGGAAACACAGCTTTAAGCAGGACATTAAGCTTTGAGACAGGTTTTGGGACATGAGATGTTACTTAATCTGGCCATAAGAGGGCGCGTTTGCACAATTATTCAGATAAGTGACCCAAGCCTTTTGACTTGTGATTCTTAACTAGGTGCACATACAAAAAACATTCCATTATGTTCTCGAGATTGTTATCAGTGTTTGTATGCGTGTTTCAGATCAACCGATAAAGACCAGTGTTTCATACAATGGATGAACGACCTCATTTGCAAAGTGGAGTTTCTGATTGGTTGAAAATTAAACTTAGTGACACCAAGCCCCTTTGGTTTTTAAAGAGACTTTGGATTGGTTTAAAGAATCATAATTCATACATTTACACACGTTTATACCTATACACCGATACAAACGCGTACTTGGATTTGTTCGGATTGGTTTTACACCGACACACTGATACTAAGATGATTAGGTTTGTTCCATTTAGGTTAGCCCTTACAACTGATAGAAACTTGATTGGATTTGTTCCCATTTTATTTAAACCTGCACTCTGATACAAACACATGATTTCATTTATTCCATTTGTGTTTACACCTACACCCTTATCTTATTTAAACTTGGGATTTGATTTGTTGCAGTCAGATTTACACCTACACATTGATAGAAGCATAATGTGAAGGTGAAGTTATATGCAGTTCGTCTGGTCTAGCATCTAGCACTATCATCTATTCTGGTGAAAGGTCAACATGTATTTGTCCAGAAAAAGCAAGTCGAACAAGTTCTTGGACAATTCATTATATAATAGCATTTGATATATTTAATAAATTAGTTGTAACTAAAACAATAACTCTTTAGTGACATTGTTACTGTTTTAAATGTACCAGCTTGTCATGTGTTTGTTGTGCAGTTGCTAAAACTAAGTGCGCATGCAATGCCTCTATGTATCATCCATGTTGGAGCTTGTTGCAGGTTTGCACTGGAATCTAGATTTTGAGAAATGTGCTAAAAGACCTGTGCAGAATAGAGCGGGACCGAAAAGGCCCTCACAATCCAGGTTACTAAAACAACTTGGCATGCCTGTGCCAAACTCCTGATGTCATGATTTACAGGCCTGTACATGCCTTGCCTCATTACTGTTACTGATAATTAGCAGGTTTCTGGTACAGACACTGCCACGTAAAACCTTGCATTCTTTCTACTGTCCTGCCCGACACGGCTTAGAGTAACAAAGGGATGACCTTAAACAATCAGGTTTATTTTTTAAATGTTTGCAGATGGGTGTTTTCCAGAACACACCCATCATTCCAGTACACTATGAAGGAATAGTATGTCACACGAGCCCTACAGCTCATCAGCCCTGGTTCAGAAACTGTTTTATTGGGATCATGGTTTTATTTACCTACTCCATATTTGGCATGTCCAATTCTTTGATAACTTTTAGTTCTCCTGCATGCATGACAATACCCCCACAGAACTTAAGTAGACTGACTGGTCCTTTTCATAAACAGGCCCTGGACTTGCAGCAACAATGACAGTAAAGTAGAAACTGAGTTACTTCTCTATGCCTGTCCACCAATGGTAGAACTTTAAAGGCTTTGAAGGGAGATCATACTCATCCAAACTTATGGAGGGAGATCAAGTTTGCCTCCCTTTCCTGATGGTACAAGACATCGCACACCTGGACTGGACAACTAGAAACCAGTGCCAAGAAATTGCATCTAAAACATCACCTCACCAGAGGTGAGATACAAACCATGGTGGTTCAGCTCTGTGATCTAACTCTATAATACTGAGCCACTGTGGTTTGTTTCCTGCCTATGACAAGGTGAGGTTTCAGTTGCATTTAGAAGTTGTGTTTGGACTCCTGCAAGTTTCAGGCTTTCATGTCCCTGCAATTCTAAGCTTCCTCTGTTGGATCCTTAAGTCACAATTACACCACAGCTGCTAAAACGTTTAGGTTCAAGTATGGCGCTCCAGCACTGAATGTCCTTCTCTCTTAGGTTAGTTCTGTTAGATTCAGGTGTACAGTTTCTGGCACTGAAAGCTTGAATTTTGCATTATGTTCTGTATGTGTGTTTCTGAGATGTTCTTTTACACAGCCCTATAATGAATTATTACCCCTAAAAATTCCAGATCTGAGGTAGCATGTTTGGTATGTGGACAAATGCAGCCCTTCCCTTCAAACTTGTAGATAAAGACCAGATTTTGACATTAATCCAAAATACACTCACATTCTATCGCTTTGTTGCACACACTGGGCTGTGAGTTAAGACCAGCTCTGGAAGCTGTGACTAACCCTGTTGGGAAAGAGACGAGGGGAGTGGGAAAGGGCCAGAAGCTCAAACAGACTCCGCCCTATCCTCTGTAAATTTCTCATCTGCAGTATTGTATTCGTGTCTCCGTCATGACTTGCTTTTACAGGTGCTGACTGATCCAGTTCACTCAGCATTGCCAGCATTGTACTGAAATATGTACGGGGGTGGGCTATGTGCTACTACATATTGTATAGTCCCAAGGCAGAACTTGCTTTGTGGCATTTTGCATATGTTTTATGTGAGTGTTTTGAGTGTTTTGGGTTCTTTATATCTTTTCAGTGGTTATTTATACAGTTGGCAATGCTCAACAGTCATAAAATTATATATATTCTGCTCACAAATATTAGGTGATATTTTTTATGAAATATCCCTTAATTTTTGTGACCAGTGTATATAGGATCCTGGTGTTTCTTTGTGTTGTCATGCTTGATATAAATGACTGACTATGAAATGCTACAGTAGCCTATAATTAGCACTTAAATAATGGATTTAAATTATCACTTAGCTTTGGCCTACTATCTGCTCAGCTTTTTACATAGTAGTTATATGGATTACACAAAGTAATTATGCCCCTGGGAGTGGGCTTGGTTATTGTAAGCATCCTGACTTTAGAGTGACTGTTAGATTACACAAATGTGTTGTGCTTTCTTCGTTCTGTCATTGAATCACATGTTAAAAGAAGAAAATGTCAACCACATCTGTTTATTTCACTTAAATGTGAAGTCTGGAAGAATCAAATGACTAAAGTAAAGGTTATTGGATAAGCTGAGTGTTCATAACATGAACTCAGTTAATCTAGTAGTTAGAATCAAATAAATCCCTCCTGTGCACAGTTAACAGTGATTAATTAGTCAAGTCATTTAGTAGTTAGACCAAGTTGAATGATTATTGTGAGCGGTAATGATTAAAGTTCAAAGGTTCAAAGTCGCACACCTTTGAGTCACACCAAAATTACCCCTTGTTAGTTGTAATGATTAAAGGTGAAAACACTCTCACTCTCATCTCATCTCATCCCAGTTTATCGTGCTTCTGTTCACCCTCATAATATGTCACTTGCTACTCAAACACGATAACTGAGTTTGCATCTCATTTGTGTAATCAAACCACTTTGTTATTCAATGACTTTGGCCTTTCTGATGATCTTGGTTAATGAAATAAGATCAAATCCTTCTTTCTTAATTGCTTCATATTTATTTTTATTATTCATTTTTGTGAGCAGTCATGCAAATACCTACATTGAGACATTCTAGTAAAACATCTGTTATAAAACAGTTAAAACACTGAAGTTAGTGGTATCTAGTCATCTGGTTTCTATCTGGTTTGGCATCAGAAGTATCTCTAATGGGAAAACTGAGAGGTGAAATCAGTTCATCACTAAAGAATCACTAAAAGTAACTGGTAATGAATGGTTAAATCTAGGAGATAAGTCACACTAGCTTGATTCACTCATGGATCTCTAAAGTGGACAGTTAAAGCTTGGAGATGAATCATACACATTAGATTCAATTACATTCTAGTTTAGGCCAGACTTTTTTTAATAGCTTGTTTCTCGGATGTCCCTACTTAAGAAAAGGGAGGAAAGTAAATAAAAATAAATCTTTATTTTTCAGCACTTTTCAATTTCCCGAGGACTATATGGAATCAATACAAGGAAGGAGGAAGAACCTACAATTAAATTAAAGTGAATTTTGAAAAAAAATAAATGAACAGAAGAAAACCGTTGGTTCTCCACCGGAGGGCGAAAAAAAAGGCTAAAAAAATAGTATATATATATATATATATATATATATTTATTTCAACCATTAGTGCTGCGGCGGATCCGAGAAATGTTTTTTTTTTTATTCTTCAAATATGATCGTCGGCAGATCTGCGAAACAAGCAATAAAAGTAAGTCTGGCCTTAGTGTGAAAGCTTGTTCAAAGTCAAACGTCTAATTTATTTATATAGCTCTTTTTACAATGGAGCATTGTCTCAAAGCAGCTTTACAATATTATTGTAAGGCCAATCCCAAACTGAGCAAGGCTAGGAAAAACTCCCTAAATATAGAAGGAAGAAACCTTGGGAGGACCGAGACTCAAAAAGGGACGACCTTCTTCGGTGGCCTAGATGTTAATTGAAATAATAAAGTTGTAGTAATAGTCAAATTAAGTAAATAACACAATTGAAATTGGTAATACAATTTTCATTGAATAACATTGATTTAAGATAAGAAAAATACATTTAAGATAGAGTCCTCAGCGGTAAGTTATTGGAGGCACATTGTCTCCTAATAACTAAATAATAAAGGGAGTCTGGTGCACTCTGGTGTGGCCTGGGCATTTTGGAACAGGTTCTGTTGACCAGTAGAGTGATGCAGAGGTGGAGGAACATCTAAGTGTGTGGTACCAGAACATCATTACTGAAGATAGTCATAATGGAGCTGTGTGAATCGTACATACAGCCATATTGTTGTGCTAAACGTTAAAGGATTGTCTCCTGAGAACTGAATAACAGTTCTGATTCACTTAACGGAGCAGTTCGAAATAATCGACTCACTGAATCACTGGCGATTATTGAAACACAGCAGTGAACCATATAAATTTGATTCACTCCTAATCCCAATCTCCCAGTTAAAGTGAATTGTAATAGTTAAGCTCGGTGAGAATTGTGTAAATCAGCAGTTTGAAACAATCTACGGGTATATAATCAATTCAGTTAAACGGGGTTGTTGGAAAGACCTGAATCACTGGAGTCGGTGCTTGACACTCAGAAGTTGAATCCTAAAAGTTTTTTCACTTAAACAAAGCAGTAAAAAGGAACCGAGTGACTCTTCAGTGGTTTCGGTTAAAGTTCTTCCACACGCCCACATTCCGCTTGGGCGGTGGCTGTTCATAAAAGGTCTCTCCTAGTTTTTCCACTTTCTGCGCCAGGCAAAAACTCTGCTTCAGACTCTCAGCTCTGTCCTCCAAAAGGTAAGTATCTTAAATATTTCCTGTTCTCCTACCTGTGTGTTATGGCTACATCCCAAAGACTGAGGTCTCAGGTTTAGTTAAATCTCCACCTTATTCTTGTGGTTGCCTTCAGCGTTGAATATTAAAGCTCACCTCTGCAGTAAGTCAAGAAAATAAGGAATTACTTCTGTTAAATACTTTTATTTCGTAGTTGTTTTTTTTAAGAAAGTTTATTGTATCAGGTGAGTGAACTGTAATAGGAATTCACATTATTCTAATCACTGTATTATCTGTGATACTTTAGTATAAATTTGGTGTTATGTAAAAGTCTGGATGTAAATTCAGACTCAGACTCGGCACAGCATGCCTCTGGTAGTCCAGTAGTCCAGTAGTGCATGTTTATTGCTCCAGGAGTTGGTTGTGTGTAGCCTTTTAAAATTTTTGCATTCCATTCTATGCAACACAATGAAATGAAAAATACTTTTGCACAAATTCATTGAAAAAATGGTTCAGGCTGTAATACAGTTAAGGAATAAAACTCAGGGCTGCCCATAGGGCAGTGCAGATTAAAAAAAAAAACTTGGCATAAGTTTCAGTACTTATCAGTAAGTGTAGGCTTTTGGCTGAGATTTGTGTTGGGACAAAGTCAGATTTGCTAGCATGGTGTGTTAAAGTCATCTACCATTTGTGTGTGTGTGTTATGGTAAAACAGCTCTGTTTTGTGTGTCTGCAGTGAGTCATCATGCCGTCTGATCTGGAGAGAGCGATGGAGACGCTGATCACCGTGTTCCACCGTTATTCTGGTAGCGAGGGCAACAGTAACACGCTGAGCCGCAAAGAGCTCAAGCAGCTTATGGAGACAGAGCTGGCCAGCTTCCTGAAGGTACCTCAAGTTTTTATTAACAAAACTTACTCACTCATCATGAAGCAAATATATTTAGCTTTTCTTTTTGTTGTTATCCTCTGTTGGCATCATTTCTCTCTCTCTCTTTCTCTTTCTTTCTCTCGCCGCAGTCACAGAAAGACCCTGCAACTGTGGACAAAATCATGAAGGATCTGGACACAAATGGAGACGGAGAGGTGAACTTTGAAGAGTTTGTATCCCTGGTGGTTGGCCTGTCAATCGCCTGCGAACAGTGTTACCAGATGCACAAGAAAGCAACAGCAGCCAAATCACAAAAGTAAACAAATGCGAGCGAACCTTTTCTACTGAGTCATTTTATAAATTGGGTTGTAATAAATACACCTGTGAACCACAGTCGTGAATTGTTTGTCTTCTTATACATCCATGTGAATTGTGAAAAATAACCCCTCCTTTTTGAGCCAAAGATACTGAGAAATGAAAAATGACAGTTTAAGTCCACTTATCCTAGTCAGGATTGTGGATGGCAGGTTGCAGCGTGGTCAAGGTGTGGACCACGAAATTCCATGTTCACCTTCAGACACACAAATCACAGGCCAGTGTGATACCTGACTCTGTCAGGAGAGAACATCGCTTCTGTGCCACCCAAGCACTTGTTAAAAGTTTTATTTCATCTCACTTTCTATGGTGCAAATTTGTTTTTATACACACATTTGTATCAATTATTTTTGGTATCATTTTATTGTTATCAAAATATGAAAATATTTAATCATCGCAATTGTGCTTGCTTTTATGTGACACTCAAGAAGTAGATTTATCTTGGAGAGAATTATAAGCCGTGGACATACTACAATTCATGAAATCACATTCATTTCAACTTGAATGTTGAAATAACTGAAATACATGACCAAAGTACCTGAAGGGGCAGGGCTTTGTGTAGTAGAGGAAGTTCATACAATTAACCCACAAGCACAAAAACATTACATGTTAATGCCAGTTATTAATTTTTTAGATACTTTCATTTAATCTATCTTGGACTGAGCTTAATCCACTATTAGACATTAAGCAAAGGTCTATGAAAAAGTAATTGGTTATTTGTATTATTTTGGATACAGTCCATACATACGTACCTCACCTAGTCTAGTAACAAAATGTGATGCACAAAAACATAAATACAGTCACATAGTATTAAACATTAGCACAGTTAGGACATTATTACTAAATCAATCACGTTAAAGCATTAGATTTACAATGTGCCGAAGCGAGGGTGGTTAGTCTGTAAGAACAAGCTGTTTAAAAATAACGGTTAATATGTTATTAGTTACATTAGGCCAGACTTTCTTTATTGCTTGTTTCGCGGATCCGCAGACTATCATATTTGATAAATACAAAAATCTATAGATTTTTTTGGCATATCGCGGATCCACCGCAGTACCAATGTTAGAAATTTTTTTTCAAAATTGTTTTTTTTTTTTAGCTTTTTCCGCCCTTCGGTGGAGAGCCAACGGTTTTCTTCTGTTCTTTTAATTTTTTTCCACATTCACTTGAATTTAATTGTAGGTGAAAGAAATGTTATTTTTGAATAAAATGCTATTGTTTTTTTCCTCCTTCCTTGTATTGATGCCACATAGTCCTCGAGAAACTGAAAAGTGCTGAAAAATAAAGATTTATTTGTATTTTTTTCCTCCCTCCTCAGTAGATTCTTAAGTAAGAACATCCGAGGAACAAACAATTAAAAAAGTCTGGTCTAATTTAAAGGGCTTTTTAAAATATCTTGCGCTTAATAATTTGTCAACACACTCAGCTTTTGAAGCGCTGTGGGAGTTACATACAAAGTATATAACACAGACCCACAGTGATCAGAAAGTACGTTTATTCCACGTTTATTTAAATTGTTTCCGCTCTAATCTGATGCTCAATTAGCTTTAACTAGTTATTGCTGTCAAAAGCTTGGGAAATTAAAAAAAAAAAACATTATAGGCCAATTTAATCGAATACAAATTCCAAAGAAGTTGGGACGTTGTGTAAAACATTAACAAAAACAGAAAAAGTTGGTTTGTAAATCCTTGTTAACTTCTATTCAGTTAAACGCACTGCAAAGACGAGATATTTAACGGGAAATAATTCCGCCTATAAAGCTTCAACATTTAGTGTCTTCAGTTCCCAAACAATTATTGAGTGTTATTAAAACAAAGGTGATGTAAGAGTGGTAAACACAACCCCATCCCAAATCTTTTGGAATGTGCTGCTGGCATCAAATCCAAAATGAGTGAATATTTGCAAGAAAAAAAAAATGCCACATTTAATCCGTTTGAACATTAAATATCTGGTCTTTATAGTGTATTCAATTGAATATGGGTATGTTTTTATTTGTTTTACACAACGTCCAAACTTCCTTGGAATTGGGGCTGTATAATAAAGTAGGTTACTTAAAAAAAAAGAATGGGTGGTTCCTTAAAACTGGAAACTGTATCTGTAATGAAATGTTTACAATGGTTGCCCAAAGCAGACAGACAGACGGAGCTGAACTTCCTGGTTGGAAAGTGCTTTAAGAGGCGTGTGGTTTGCAGCTCAGAATGTAGGTTAATGACCACACACACACACACACACACACACACACACACAAACAGAACAACGTACCACATTGTTAGTGCAGATTATACATCGGGGAAACGTGCACCACCTGCACACTGCTGCACATGTGCATGTGTGTACTGCTGTTTGTGCGTTTGAAAACACTCTTCGTTGTGTAAGGTCTCAAAACCAGTTGTGCCGATTTTATTTCAACCCCTAATTACATGAAGTAAAGTAAAGGGGAAAAAAAGGTTTTCAATCTAAAAAAAAAAAAAGCAAAATATAGTATGCACCAAGCTTTATAAAGCACATGCCTCGTATAATAAAAGCTGTACTAACTCATCAACCTAGCAAGCCGCTTAGCTAACGTACCAAGCTGTGTGTCTGCACTTTATTGTTTATGCCAGGGATAGGTGATCATACTGAAACTGTAGCATAAAAGGACAGAGCCAAGAAAATGCTGTAGTATCTAACGAAAAGTGCAAGAAAGAGATTGTTTTTAAAATAGTTTATATTTAATGTGGATGAGAAAAGGAAAGTTAAAAAAAATGGATATTCAGAACGGATGTACGGTCGATTCCGGTTAATGGGACTACATCGGGACGCGATCGTTTTGGTTCTAATCACCGGCTGGTCCGATTGTCGTCCTGGTTCTTCAGCTGATAAACACCCCCATAGCATGATGCTACCACCACCATGTTTCACTGTTGGGATTGTATAGGGCAGGTGATGA
>JAVSBV010072423.1:0-10225 GCA_033117975.1 Parotocinclus spilosoma
TTCAATCTCAGCACCCCAAAATTAGTTAAGAACAACTGGTTTGATGCCCGAAACATTTTGGCTGTTAACCAGTGTCACCGACCAGGCAGTTCATCGATACGCAGCTTCTGACTGATATGCTGATCAGGGTCTGGCGGAGCTGCAGCAGTGGGCTAGGGTACGATTACACCTGTAGCCATGTCCTGCCAGTGTAGCTGCTATGCTGTAACTAGACGACAGGGGGGATTGATCCTGTTTACTCTGATTTAAAAATTATCCAATGAATAGGACTCAATCTAAGCCAGTTAGGAACACCTTTGGGAGCTTAATAGTATGGGCTGGCTGCTGGGAAGGGCAATTCTGGGCCTGAGGTCAAATCATTGTGAAGGCTGGGTGGTACAGTTACATACAGTGTCTTGTGATGAAGTGAATCTAGCATTAGATTCCAAACCTTCCTAGCCAAAATACACTGGATTACAACAGGATATTTTACTGATAAGCATATTGTGGTATTTTTTAGTATTCATTTGGTGATCGATGCAAAAATAGTGCCTTCCTTTTATTAACAGTTCAAATGAATTCAATTTGATTTACATTCTTATCTCCCAAATACACAAAAAGGCCTACCAGCCACAAACAATGTCAAACCAGGACTAACCTAGCAAATAAAAGGCAGATAGCAACTACAATGGGACACCCAGGGCACCAGCAACCTCTATAAAGCTAAGCTGTCTATAGGAAAAAGGTGGACATCTTGAACCAGAATTGGACACACCAGACTAACTCACTAGTAACTAGTGATGTAGGACTCGAGTCTGGTCTTAAGACCATAAACAGCACTCGGTCTCGTCGCTGTCTTAAACTCATTGGTCTTGGTCTTGGTCTCAGGGTAACGTGGACTTGGAAATTTGCTGTCGAGACCAGCCGACACCCGTGGGTCTGAGGTAATGTTAATTATAAACTGATCTTTATATCTATTGCTATTAAATATCAACAATCTAGAACAGACAGAATGAATCAGTCCTTTATCTACAGTACTGTGCAAAAGTCTTAGGCCACCTTTACCTTTAGGTCGCCATAGTGACCCTATATAAGTCATTTCTGAGAACTGGATCCAAAAATGTGAAACTACAATACTCTATTCCGATGATCTTCTTTTAAATGTTTGTGAGCTTTTGCATATCTTAGCTTTTTTACCCTGTTCTACTTCTGGAAAAATGGTTTCTTGGCTGCTACACTTCCAAAAAGATCACCTGATCCAATTTCTATGGACTGTAGAAGGGTCAGTTTGGTATCCTGATACTGCCCCCAGAACTCCCAGCTACTGCTATTACTCAAGTTTAAAGAGAAAGTCACATTAAATACTTGCCACTATAACCTATCAAAGCAGTTTTTTAATACTGCATAAACATTTCCTGTCATTTCTGATTGTATTTGAACAAAATGGGAGATAAATAATGATAAATTGTCACTGTAACATTGTTTTAGCAATACCCTTTCTAATCTAATGGTGGCCTAAGACTTTTGCACAGTACTGTTTATACCTAAATAAAATCTTCACTCAGTTGGTGAACAGGGAAAAACAAGTTTCTCATTCAGTCTGCATTCGTCGTCTGAGGCTCATTTTCAGATGTTGGAAGTAGAAAATGCGTCCACAGACTTGGGCCCATTTTGTGCAGCTTATTCACGTTGTGGAAATAACACGCTCCGAGGGTGGCAGTTTTTTCTTTGTAAAGCCTTTGGATCATGAGGATCTACAGAGCTTTTAAGTTTAAAAAAGGGGCAAGAGAACAAACTGGTAAAAACATAATGGTTTATGGATGAAATATGATGGATCTGCAGCGAGAATCCAGAACTATTAAATTAACCACATCACCAAGAAGCATAACAGAATTCATATGAGTATTTCACAATGTTTATTTTTTATTTTCCCCAAAATGTGGTATTATGCTTTGTAATTCTTTGAATGTAAAGTAATGCGCCTGCTTCGTGGATCTGTTGTGTTGTAATATAATATATAATATAATAAATAATATACTGTACATAAAATACATGGTTATCCAATAAAATGTGTTGAACCCACGTACATCATATTGGAAAATTAAAGCTTTTAATTTTGCTCAGTCATCCACAGTAAATGCTGTGCACTTCGGTCCCATGATTGTTTTTCCAGTTTATTGGATTGTCCCAAACTTAGCACCGCTGGAGTACAGATCTTCTCAATCGAACATGGCTAGAGCGATATTTTGTAATTTCATTATCACTCACCCATGAGCATTATTCAGTAAATATTTAGAACTAAGTTCACATGTGAAAGACCTAAGATGCTTAAATTCAACAGTAGTAGAGGTAAAGTTAGAGGTAAAATATCTATTTATGTGAATTATATATCATGTTTTCTTCTGGGGATATGTACTTTAAAGCAGTCAAGTAAAGTTCAAATAAAAATTCCACATTTAAAAAAAAGCAATAAAGAGACTATGAATGGTTATTGTGGTATCTCTATTATGGTTTCACCAAAGTACCATAGTAAATCCAGAGCAGGTTTATAGCAAGCACACAATTACCAATTCCGTTCATTGTTTATAGTGGAATCGTTGTAATATACACAATAACCATAGTTACTATTAACTAAGCAGGTTACACTTACACATCTTATGGTAATTATGTGTATATTAGAAATCTCCCATGGTTTTACAATGGTACTTTGGTAAAAACATCTTAGAGCTACCACAGTAACCAATCCACTGAAAAAACATACAAAACCAATGTTTCATTTAAAAAAAAAGTGTTGGTTAAACACAAATGACACCTTTATATAACAAGATGCTTCTAAAACATTTTGGAAAAGGAATGGAATTGGCCAGCAGCAAAGACTGCAAGGCATTGAGGAAACATTAAAGCCAGGGGCTACATGTAAATAAAGTGCAAACATGACAAAATATCGAAAAATTCCATCCAAAATTTCAGCCGTATTTAGTGAACTCTAGTCAAATTATAATCCGGGGAGTTTTTCTTCGAAAGAACTGCTGACATGAAGCTTGCTCATTCATGTGGTCTACTACAGATTTGTAATGGTAATTACAAAATTACAAAAACATACATATGTCATTTTGGGCAAAAATATACATATTTCCTCTTCTAGAAAGCATCACTCTTATAATTACGTTTAATATAGATGTAATTATTCATGTATTACCAAACATAAGATATGGGCATTGTCAGGAGAGCATTTTACAGTCATTACCCAGCGCCTTCCATGGTATAGTCCAAGCCATTGGCAGTGCTGGGGTATCTTTATTCATGGAGGTCCACTAATATATTCTCACTGGCAAAAACAACTCGCCAAGAATGAGTTGAGGGATGGAAGCAATCTTTATGTGTATGAATGTAGTGATCATTTGTGAGTGATTGCAAAATTTGTTTGAAAGAATGTTTTGTATTGGGGAAAACGGTCCAATTGAAAGGAGGCTCTAGTGTCCTGGTAGGCCACCTCCAGCCTGGATACAAGATGGGATATGGATCGGCGTTGGAGGCAACAGGTTCTGTCTGATATGCTAAGCTATGTTGTAGCTGATCCTGTAGATCCTGCGCACTGCTAGGTTGTCGGAGCTGGTGTCCCAGCTGGTCCCATAAATGCTCAGTTGATGATAAATTTGGCAACTTGGTGTGGTAGAAAACTTCTTGAGAAACCATTTTGTTTACATTTCTCATTAAGTCTCAACCACTCATTCTATTTAATCTTTATTGTTCATCTATTGGTGTCCAAATATACACTATGGTGAGTTCAGTCCTGTATACTGTTGTATTTAAGCCATTTGTTTCTAGGAGTTTGCTGCTCAGCTTTGTTGTCTGTGTGTGTGGACTTGTTATTTGTATTGTTTCCCAGGTTTGACCTTTGCTTGTGCTTTTGTACATTGATTATAGGTTATTTTGGAAACCAGGTCTCCCCGTGTTTTGACCTTTGCTGTGGATTTTGATGATGATTACTGGGGTTTCCCCAGTAGTAACAGTTTTCAGTCCAACAAGTGAATGCAATGTTAGTGCTGACTAGATGACATGTTGATTAAAAATCTGGATCTTCAGTGAGATACGTATCCATTTGGACCAGCAAGAGTAGATTATTTCACCATCAGGTTGTAATATGGAGTCTTAACTCTTGTCGTTCTTGTGTAAGATCTCTATGCTTGAGATCTATGAAGTTACCAGACAGAAATCTAGGGTTAGGGTTAGGGTTAGGCAGGTAGGAAAATAGGAAGGAGGTGCAGGTACATGTACATGTACATGTGATGAGAACACAGCACTGAGGGACCTTGGATCCCTCTTTCTGCTCCCCGAGGTATTCCAGTCTACTTTAAAGATGTTACTTTGCAATACATCCAGTCATTCCTTTTCATAGCCACATCTAATTCAGGGCAAAGTGCCAGAGCCCAATCAACATCACCCGGACTGGGAACAAATCCATCACAGGGAGTATATGTCATTATTTATTCATCCATTATCTTCCGCATAATCCACACAGGGTCATGGGCCAGCCGGTGCCCACCCGGCAACTCTGGGGGCAAGGGCAGGAACAACTCTAGATGGGACACCAATCCATCATAGGGCACACATGCTCACACACACATGAAAGGCCTACTTTACAGACACGAATTAACCTAACACGGAAAGCGGATCACCTGAAGTAAACCCATGCAGACACAGGGAGGACCCAGACCGCTCCACCCTGGGATGCAACACGGGACCTTCTTGCTGTGAGGCAGTGGTGCCACCCCATCGAGCCATCGTGCCACCCTATATGTAATTAAAGATACATTATATGGTCAATCAAAGGCAGTGACTAGTTTTTATGTCAGTTGACATAAAACCTCTGACCTCTGATCAAATCCTATTTTCGGTTTATTTGTTCAAGGTCCCCTGCATCGTGACAAGGATCTGGAGAACTGGTGGACAATCTTGACCAGGTCAGATTAGGAAATAATCGTGAAACCTTACTGATTAACCAAAAGTATTCTCAAAATGTGATGCAGGAATTGTGTTCCACAGAACATAAGCTTTTGACACGGGGATATCTTTAAGAATGCAAAGCCCAAATCTTGCTTGGGTTTAGCTTTTTGAGCTGACTTTCATTCTTAAGCATTTGCAGTGTCACAGATTTGAGAATTAATCAGATTTGTGCTCCAGTCTAAACGGATTGCAGTCTTCATGACTAAACTGCTGTAGACTGAATGAGAAACTCCAGTTGGCGTTTTTTTTCTTGGCTGTGCTTTATCAACTTATCAGTTATTTTCATGGCAATGTTCCATAAACATGCAATGTATTTAACTGAAAGCTAAGTATAAAATCCCTCAGAAACTAAACAAGCCTTATGGTAGATAAGTTGGGCAGAGTTATGATAGTGAGCCAGAACATTCACACAGCAGTCACAGTGAGATATGGAGTATCAGCTTATAGCTGCCACCTGCAGCAGGAAACATCCAAAGCAATCTACTACTTCTGAAATGACAAGCAGGATGGGGCATTTGAAGGGAGCTTATACGCTATCATGGATAAGCTCACCTGACTTAGCAGCTTAACTGGGTCAAGCAGAAAGGTTGAACTTTTTGCCTTACTGACATGAGAGAGAGGAAGGAAACATTTAGCATTGCTCCAGGACCTGGTCATACTGTGATAAAGGCAGTCAGACAGTCCCAAGAGTCCCATCCTGTTATGTATTTTTATCACCAGCTACCTACTCGGCTGCGGGAAAATGGTCCTTTTGTCCATTTCCTGTCCCTTACTAAAGTGCCTGGAAGGCAAACTCATATCAGGGAGGTTTAATTGGATCAATTCAATTACTGCGAGACGGTTTCACTCTATGAGCTGCATATTTATTTGCACTCCAGTGCAGCAACATGACAGGGTTTCCAGCTTTTTATCATTTAAAACCAGCTGAAGGTGGTGCCTTGCGCAAGCATTACTTTTCCTGTTCGGACCCGATGTGCTCTCTCATAGCGCAGAGACTATCGAAGGTTTGGTCGAAACGTTTCACTCAATTTACCCAGAATTGTGAAAAAATGTGAGCTCTATGATCTGTGGATAGGATTGGGAGCCACTGATTTAAACATAAAGCGATGGGACTGATAAAACACTACACACAAGTGTGTTCCTTTAAGTTCTCACAGCTTGCTCATTTCCTGTGAAATAGGTCATGCTGTGTCAGTCCAGAACACTCAGGAATACAGGAATCCCCTCAGAACAGAATCTTTTCAGGTAAGTCCACTCAAATTTATTTCTATAGCACTTTTTACAATGGTGCATTGTCTCAAAGCAGCTCTACAATCTCAATAATCAATTATCTTGAATGCCAATACCAAAGAGAAAGCCTAGGACGACAGTGGAAAGGAAAAACTGCCTAAATACAAAAGTAAGAAACCTTGGGAGGACCAAGACTCAAAAAGGGACCCATTTTCCTTGGGGACCTAGAATTAAGTAGGTAAGTAAGTCCACTCTTCTGTACTTTTGTAGTTTTGATCAGGGAAGTGGGATGGCTACCTAAAAAGTTTGATCATCTACACTATTTTTGTATAAATATTCAAAATAATTTATTTTACCTTTACCTACAATTCCATTGAATTTCTCTTTACATGGGCCATTTTCCAGCCCACCACTAAAACCTCGTCATGCCACAAAACTCGTTTCCACTGCTCAAGAGTCCAGTGATGGCATGCTTTACACCACTCCAGTTACACATTATGCTTGGCTAAGTGATTGATTTTATACAACTGAACTGAGAGTGTCCCAATATTTCTGTCCCAATACTTATATAATATATTAATTAGTTATCTCACTTTAATTAACTTATCCTAACATCTCTGAGATCCCTGGTTCAATCCTAACCATGGGCTCCACCTGTGTCGAGTCTGTATGTTCTCCCTGTTTCTGTGTGGAGTTTCTCCAGGTGCTCTGGTTTCCTCCCACAGTCCAAAGATGTGTGTGATCGGTTTAATGGTGTTTCCTAAAGTGCCCTTTGGTGTGTGAGTGTGAGCATGAGTGTGTGAGTGTACGTGACCTACAATGGATCGGCACCTTGTCTAAGGTTGTTCCTGCCTTGCACCCTGTGCTCTCCCAGGATACTGTAAAAGGATAAGTTAATAAGACAAATAGTTGATTAACTAAGAAAATGATGCATTTGTCAGCTCAGCTAATTAATGAGATGGTTGGACCCCTTGCCGTAAAGGCGTGGTCTTCTACACTGAGAGATGTTCAAAAAGCTATAAGGAATGGAAACTCAGATAATCAGTGCTGATGATAACACATTTCCGAGCACTTTTCCCAGTCAACTTTATGCTCTTGTGTGTAAGTAAATGTGTCTAGCAAATCACCAGAAGCACATCTGCATGGCTTTTTAGTTCCTTCCCTGGTTAATTTACGAGAGTTTATTTCAAATTGTGGACTCCTGAGTAGACGTACCAGCCATAAAACAGTACATAAAGTATGAACAAGAATCGAAGTCCCGCCCAGTCCTCACATAACAGGCAGGTAAGAGGACCAATCAGAATGTCTCATGCACCTGATAACCTGATAGTTTTGACCTATACAGGAGCCTGGTAGGATATTATGGAAATAACAAAATTATAAGAATAATTGTAATTCTAACGACATATGCATCTGAAGATTCTTTGCTGCTCAAATGACTACTCTTTCAGGAGACAGTATTTTTTTGCAGTTTCTTTCCCCTCTTGCTACACTGAAAGGGTTTGGACCTCCAGCAGCAGCCAATTTATTATCGGCTGCTATGATAAAGCCACAGCTGCACAAACACCAAATCTGCCCTGCTTCCCTCCAGCAGGAGAGAGATCATCATCTGGAGACATTTGTTATCATGGTGCACTGTGATCAGGTACCCAGGAGGTTCATCCTGCCCTTCTTCAAACACTGCTGAGAGCTTTATGCTGTGGTCACCTTATGAAAAGCCACACTCTTCTCTTATAGTTCTGTTATTTTCTGCCTGCAGCTGCTCTTCTAACATGACTGTATCTTATGCTCTCTTCTTCATTTCAGTCGTAGATAACCTGTTATAGAGAAGTGCTCCATTGTCTCAAGAGGAGGAAACTAAACTGAGCATTTACTGTGGCACCATTGGTCACCGACATATGGATATCCTGATTTGTAATAGACCTAGAAGTCTCACCTAGGGGAGCCATGAGATTAAGGACTAATGAAATGGAAGATTATAGATATATAGAATGTGGGACTTTTGGGACAGTATTTAGGCCCAGTCTTGACAGTATTAATGTTGTAGGAACACAAACGATACTAAAGATCTAAGAAGTCTGGACATAAAAAACAATAAAAAAAATAGATACTAACCACAGGAGTTCCACATACTGAACCACTCTGGTTCATACAGTATCCCTCCTCTGGCGAGCTGAGGTCTGTCATTACGGATTTGCGAGGAGTGTGTTTACATGCGCTTAACAATATCTGATCAACGTTCAATTCCTGTAGTCATGTAAACAGCATTCTATGCTTTCACAGATTAAAATACAGAAATCAGATTAAGAAATCAGATAAAGAGAGCTGGATTTTTCCTCAGTAATTTGATTTCTCTGAGCATGTGTATCCGAGTCTCTCAAAGATGATTCTCAAGTTAATGAAGAAAAGTATTATTCATTCATTAAAACGTGAAGTCACATCCTTCTGTGAGATTATTGGCTGGTAACAAAGAAGGTAGAAATCTGATTATTACCCGAATCATGTAAACCTCCCATTTCCAGAAGGTCCAAGGTTCAGATCCCACCTCTGCCAAGCTCAATAGGGAAATCATGTATAAACTTTGCATATGAAGTTTCATATAGGGTGTTATGAATAAGAACGTTGAGATAATATAATAGATTTATATACATACTGTATATAAATCCATACTGTATCACAAGTCACGGTGACCGAGAGAGTTGTAGTCTGTTTAACATTACGGTTTTAATGCATTAAAAGTTAATTTTATACCTCTTAATTCTGGATTGATTTGATCAGCTTTATCTGCATCCCTACAATCTGCTAAGCTTGCTGTTCTTCATGCATGATCATTGCCCATGTACTCACAAGATCTGCATCAGAAAACAACTAAGCAAAACTGTGCCTTTTTGACCATCTTATGTTTGATAGGACCAAGAATGCATTGTGTATTAAAGCAGACGTGTGGCGACTCAGCAGTTCAGGTACTGAAGTATTGATGAAGCCCACTACTGGGTTCTTAGCCTTTCGCTGACTTGATTGAATCAGATTGTATCAGTTGTAAGACTAATAAATCTAGTCAATTCTATTTATTTTCAGCTTAATTAAGCAACCTGAACCCATTAAAGCAACCTGCTGTATGCATGGCAGTTTTTATCCTGAATCTAAACTGTCTCCTTGGCTGGAGGGGAAAGGCATGCATGGCGCGCACACGGCAGCAGTGACGGCAGTTCATGAAGGTCGCCACTGAGCAGCTGGATGAGGCCTCGCTGTTCTCTGGTGTCTGCCCGAGCTCCTCAGATGTTCCACCGTACAGCGCAGCGCATCCATTATTCAGATGCAGCAGCCCTTTCGCTGACAGCTCCGGGAAAAGGATTGCTCCGACTTCTCACCCGGACTATTAATTCCACAGACCTCTGCAAGGGATTCCTGTTAGCCTTATTGAAAACTGTCGGCATAAGTCAAGCTTGTTGCAATCTCAGTGCTTAACCATTTCCTTTTTGCCCTCTGAAGAGCAATACGTTGTCGTCCAGACACTGATTGAATCTGGTGGCTGGACAAATGCAAACCTGCATGCAGATCTGATGGCATTTACTAAAGCAAATCCTTAATATTATATCGTAAAGGCAGTGGATGCAAAAATACACTGCTCATAAAAATGAGGGGAGATTTCAAAATGTTTATGAAGAGAATTCCATAAGAACTGCTGGATAATCTGATCCTGTCCAGGCCCCGTCACTGTCAGGGTGTTTTGACACTCTTGGGTGACCATACGCCCTACTGAACAGTCAATGTGGCGGCACTCTGGTCCAGTTTAACCTGCTGCTGTTCACCCCCATGAATATATCACTTACTACTCAATCACCATGACTTTTGACTTTTCATTTGCTTTTCTGATAAGCTTATTTAAGGAAATAAAGTCAAATACAGTCAAATCCGGTTAACTGGACCATCGGTTAATAGGACCAGCCGCTTATTCGGACCGAATCCTAAAGTACCGAAACAAATCCTATTATATACGTGTAATGTT